>BSSO01006371.1:0-12037 GCA_030267885.1 Mesembryanthemum crystallinum
ACATTCAACAATTGAAACTTGCATTAAACTCCGCATCCAAAATGATTTGGTAACGTATGACCGGGACGGAGGGAGTAAATGCTAAACACACTCCATATTGTGTCACAAAAAAATACAAATACGTCCTGTCATTATAAGATGGGACATTTTCATAACACAGCTTTCACGTGTCAGCGCGTGGGTATGCATTGCCGAGGCTTATATCAAACGTGTCAACACAACACACGTATCGGCTACACGACGACCCGTGTGATGCACGCATCTGGCACGCAACATGTTCTGTCCAACTAGCACCTAGGTGTAGCTACTAAAGTAAATTGTGCTCGATTCAGGGTATACTGTTTGCAAAGTTGGGGTAACGCTGCAGTTCAATCTACCTCCACAATCGAACAAGGAGTTCACATATACGAACAACAATGATGATGGGAAAGGGGTGTTACAGGGATTTCGATTAACTGTCATGAATACTAACGTGCTGCCAAAAGAGACTGACTTATGGCACAATAAGGGGAGTTTAATTGGTACTATTAAAAGCTTTATGAAGTAAGCTTTCACAAGGCGTGACATCTGAATCCTGAGAGCTAAAGAGCTGAAACAGATGTGCACTGCATATACTATAACTTACAGTCCTTGATAACTCCCGTTTTGACCCCTTGCGGTGAGCAAACCTGACGACCAGTAGACCAGAGGCTGTTTGAGAAGAGACGATAGGCCAGAGGCATGAAGCAAATCCATATGCACCACCCTAGTCATAGTTGGTATAAAGGGATTTATCTTCCTGAGTAATGAGCAACTTTAATCGACATCAGCACACTTTGAACATACTCGCTAATCAACAGGGTTCAACCTTGAATCAAAGGATCACGTCACTCAATGTCCCTTACTTCCCTCTTTCTGAAGGCATATAACTGCAAATGAGTTTTTGCACTGATCTCATTCAGATCAAGTTTCATAATTCTTCCTTGCGCCAATTATCTAGAGGGCAACCATGCCATAGTGATCATATCACTTGTCCTTGAGATGGCATTGTTTTTGATTCGTTAAGGTGCTAAGTACACCCTTGGCCTTGTGCCCCTCAATGTAATCACAGCATGACTCTCTTCCCTGTTCATTAATTTCATCAGCTAAACAAAAATCTGCGACTTTGCCAACTATTTTCATCAAGGAGAACTGTTCCTGGCCTTGTGTCACTATATATAATCTTTCACATCACATTCTTCATGAAACGTAAGCCAATCCTTATACCATTCCAATCGAAGTCGAAAAAGCCTCACCTATCTAGCAACCATTATCCTTGAACTAAGTGTGATGAACAACCTCAGCACATAATTCATTGAGCTAGCAGACTCCAATGACGCTAACATTGGCTTTAAATTTTTTTCCTTGCCATCCCCTATGAGGTTTTTAACTGGGAGCTTGGTCTCTCCCCCAAGTAAATGGAGCCAAATCCTATGACCAAGCTTCACCAATAAGCCTTTGGTCACAACCAGCAAATCAATGGAGCTACAGCAAACAGGAATTCCTATGAATTATGATATACTCCTCAAAGAAAGCCTTCTCCTCATAAGCTTCTCTAGAAGATCATAAAACTTCTCTTTCACAATGGCACCAAAAACAAAAACCAACAATATCTAATACGATCACTATGGTAATAATAGGCCTGGTTGCCATTGTCACCATAGCCTAACCCAATATCAAAATCACGGGAGACCACCAACGTCAAATGATAGTCACAGGAACCAACGTCAGGATGTCTCAGGGTACTATGATCTATCTGGCAAAACGTGAACTTGAACTCTTCACGCAGGCAACATTGCAGTCACGTTTAAACTGCACAAACAAGGTTCTTACACTCCTATCTCCAATGTTTATCAATTTAGTTCAAAAGTCATTACTCAAAATGGAATCAGGAGAAAATTTGGTTCAATTGATATAACCCAGACTCCTGACTCATACCTGCTTTTTAGGACTTGTTAGCAAACATGTAAACTGAGGGACTTCTCGCAGGCTCAGACCTCAGAGAACTTCTAAGTTCTACCTACGACGTTCACAGCTAGGACCATGATGTTTTGCTATACTAAACCATTATTTCAACCTCCATTAGACATGTTATAAGGTTTAAAATTTTGGAATCTACTTACAAGGTTTAATATGTGTTAATCCTGATTCCTATATATTCAGCAACTGATAGAATGCATGAGTTCTAGCCTTCATTATCTTCTAAAGGCCAACAGCCAATGTGATCCCGCAGCTCACAGGGTCCATGGAGGTCCAGAGGTACAAAAGCGTACCTCCAACCAGTCAAAATAAGCGTGTACAACAAACACAACAAATGCCTAGAAAAATTTGAATCTAACTTTTACCCTATGCAGAAAAATAATAATAACAACAAGCTCACTGTTACCTGGGAAGACAATTCCTAGTGAAAATGCTAAATCAACCCCCAATCATATACGGCTCTGAATATACATCAAGCTTAAGACAAAGAAAATCTACTACCCAATCCTGATGCAATAATAAAAGGATCACTGTTACATGAGACGAAAATTCCTAGTGAGGAAGATAAATCAATTCCAAAATCATATCAGCTCTGAATAATACATCAAGCTTAAAGACAAAGGAAATTTAATAACAAATCCTGATAAGCACAGTATTGATGCCAAACAAAAACGCAGCAAAACCAGAGGTAATTTTCAAAAAAGACAATCACACAGAAACACATATTGTTCTTATCAAAAAGAAACACGAATTGTACACATAGCTGCTACAACAAGATGCTATCAAATGCCAAGGGGCATGCATGTCATGCAGCCCTTCAGAAATCAATTGTTCCACTATGAACTTAAAATGATTCAGAAAGTTAAGCTAAGTCTTAGAAATGCAGATGAAACAAATGGCTCATATATTTCCCAACTATTCACTTCTCCATCATAAATTATTTTCTTTTCATCAATTGCTCAGCTTACTGACTAAAACGAAAGTGCGGAGAACAACATCCAGAACACCGCTGATATCAGATGACAGAAGTCTAGAGAAAATGTCAATTGACTATTAAATATCAGTATCCTAGAGTCAATGAATACATCATGAGTGTAATATTTAAAAACATAATCTAACGGATATAATGCCCTAAAGAACATAAGCAAGTTACAGCATGCAATAGGTAATTTAAGTGAGACCATAGAACTGTAAATCAAATTATATAGTCCTATATAGTAAGTGGACAGGATTTTGTTACATATACTGAAAAGTGAAAAATTACAGAATGGAAATTCGTATCTTAGGAGCCATGAAATCACATCTTCAATGAACTAAGCAGCAACAAACTATTGAAAGGAACAAATACTTTGGTTTGAGCATAAATCATGAACAGTATACAGGATAGTAACCAATAGATGTGTTTATCATAACACAATTGTTACCTCAACATTTAATCCAATTGAATGAAAACAAGTAAACAAATGTTTCGTCATGTACAATAAGGAGATGTAGAATCGTATAGAATGACTGATTGCACTTGCACTCCAACAAACTAAGCAGAGGATATAATCTCCCCCCAGTACAATAGTCAAATATAACACTTTGGAGGGACCACAACACAAATTGCAAGCAAATACAGTCTTATGTCTTACCTTTCTTTTATATCACATAAAAACAAGCTTTCACTGGTTAGTCATCATCCTCGATGTCCCAACTCAAGTCTTCATCTTCATCAGCAGCACTCAGTCGCTTCCGCAACTCGGCCCTGGTAGGACTGTCACTTTGTGAAACTTTCTTCTCATCTCCACTACCAAGATCCTCAATCTCATCCCAGCCCATATCATCCTCCTCATGAGATAGTTGAGTAGATACAACTGAAATGTCACTATCTTTGCCAGACTCACTAGGCTCAGCCTTTCCTTCAGAACCCACCTGGTCCTCGTATTTCTTCAACAAGTCATCATCATTTATTTCAGAAGTTCTTTCAGATTGCACCTCCTTGATAGAAACTTCCTTGCTGGCTGATTCAATTACATTACTCTTATCCTCATCCTCCACTTTGTCTTTCATCTCCACCCTTTGACCAGCAGACACTGAACTCTTAGCATCTGAATCCTGATCACCCGAATCCGCCTTGCTTTCTTCATTACCTTCTTTTTGAGCAGTATTACCCGCATTAGCAGCTGACCCATCAACCTTCTTCTCCTCTTCCTCCTCCTCATCATCAACATCCCAGCTCAACTCTTCCTCATCCTCGGTCGAGATAGCCCTCTTAACCAACTTAGCCCTCACATTCTCAGCTTGCTTAAGCCTATGAACCCGATAATAATACCGACACCAAAACTCATCATGATCCACAGTACTAGGCACTACCCTTGTATAAATACCATCAATACTCCCATTCTCTCTCATCAAACCCTCAATCTCGTCACTCTTTTCCTCCAAATTGAACCCAGATTTCCACTCATTATAATCACTAACATCATCAGGCACCTCAACATAAGTATTTACATCACGTTGTATAGCACTTAACTGTGCTTCAAATCTACTATACCTCCCAGAATGAACACTTTGCACATTTGAACTACCGCTAACACTATTTCCATCATATGCATCAGAAGAATCATGATCAAAAGCAAGTAAAGATTCCTTACCCTGAGAGATAATCTCAGCCGTTGATTTCCAAACAGAGGACCCAATTGTGTCAATAGCTTGACCCACCGATTCGAGCGAAACTTGAGCCTTTGCAGCACCAATATCAATGGAACCTGGCAAATCTTTAACTGCCCTGCTTGCAACTTCTCGAAGAACTTCCGTTTCTTTCTTGAAACCAGACTTAAACTCCTCCAAATCGCGCTTGTAAGTGTCGATCCAATCAGATTTGACTTGTAGTGTCTTGATTAATCCTCCAAATCCCCAAATGCCAGATGGGGTTGTTGGGTTCGAATCTGGGTCCGACCCATCATCGTCTTCGGCCTCGGGTTGATGGGTTTGGGTCGGATTTGATGAAGATGGTGATGAAGGGGATGATTCAGGGTCGGAATTTGGTGGGTCTGGATCATCTGTGAATACGGATTTGAAGAAGTTCATCCTTTGTTTACTTTCTTTTCAAAGATTGGAGATGAAGAAATGATTAGTATGATTTTGAGAGACGAATTGGGTATCAAGAAATGAGAATTGGGAGATGTCACTGTTGAGTGTTTGGCTGCTGGGGTCAAAGAATTGGGAAAGAGAAGAAGCTACAAATGGAAGGAGCCAAGAACTGAGAAGAAAGCAATAATGCGATTAGGGATTTTGCTTGTTTTTATTTTCCGGTTTGGGAAGGTAAAGGTTAAGCCGTTGTTTGTACTTGATGCGGATTTAGGGACTAACAAAATTCACTTGTTGTTTGGACGACGGGTAACCCTAGGACACAAGCACAATCGCACAAGTAACGAGGATGGGAATATGGGATCAGGCATGGGGTGGTTAATGAAGTGAGCTAGTGTGGTCATCATCCCCCTTTTCTTGGTTTTTCATTCGATTATGAGAGTATCTTTATTCGACAAGGACATGTTTGACGGTTGATAAGGAAGATGTAGTATAAATTTGTTGGACGTGAAATGAAATTAGGTTTATGATGTTCAAATTCTATGTTCATTGTAGCCTTGTAGGTGGAAAATAATATCCAATGGACCAAATTGCGAATTTTCTCTAACTTTTTGTGGAAATGACAAATATCTTGTTCTTTTTAGTCGAAACGTACTCCCTCCGTTCTACAAACAAGGTGACGCTTGGTTTTCCGCAACTCACATTCACCTTATTTAGAGAACGGAGGGAGTATGAAACTATATGAAAAAAGATTGTAACGTAATTGAAAGTGCATAACGTATGAAAACTTAGTAAAGTGGAGTGCAATGGAATAAAAGAGAACAAAAGGAAACGAAACGGAACAACATGTTGCAGAATGGTGATAATAAGAAGTACCATATCTAAGAAATTGTCTTTAAACAATTGTGGAACCCTTTGTGTCTTCTTTGGAAACGAGAAATCAGTGGGTAGTTTAGGACTAATAATTTTGGAATTTTTAAGAGGATGGAATATAGATTAGGATTCGGTAACAATTTTTCGAAATAATCATGATACTCTCCCTCAAAGTCAATACACGATATCTCGATTTTTGTGAATAGAGAAACTAGGTCCGTCTTCCAGTGGCAATCCAGTGCTAACAACATTAACTTGTGATGTACACCAAAAATAAATAAATAAATAAATAAATCAACATAATCATTGGAGTTTAACCCCTCATTTGCACCTAAAAATTAAACGAAAAAATCCCACTTCGTAGCATTTTGCATTTCCACTGTTTTCCCCAACTCTTCCACTCAACACTCAATAACAGCCACCGGCAATTTCTCTCTCTCTCTCTCCATCCATCTATATCTCACATTCGATCCACTTCGTTCCTCAAAATCCATTCTTTCTCTTCATTTCCAAACTTTAGAAATAGAAAAAGGATGAACTTCTTCAAATCTGTATTCACAGATGATCCAGATCCAGATCAAGATCAAACAACATCCCACCCTGAATCCTCATCACCATCATCATCAAACCCAACTCATACCCATCAACCCACAACATCAACTGATGAAAATGACGATAATGGGTCGGATCCCAATCCAAATCCGACCACCCAATCAGCTGTTTGGAGCTTTGGAGGATTAATCAAGACACTTCAAGTCAAATCTGATTGGATCGACACTTACAAGCGCGATTTGGAGGAATTCGGGTCGGGTTTGAAGAAAGAAACCGAAGTATTTCGTGAAGTTGCAAGCAAGGCTGTTAAGGATTTGCCTACCTCCATTGAAATTAGTGCTTCAAAGGCTCAAAATTCACTTGAATCAGTAGGGCAAGCATTTGATTCAATTGGGTCCTCTGTTTGGAAATCAACGGCTGAGATTGTCTCTCAAGGTAAGGATTCTTTGCTTGCTCCTGATGATGATTCTTATGATGCATCTGATGGTAATATTAGTGGTAGTAATTCTTTTAATTCTGGGAGTTATAGTAGATTTGAGGTCCAGTTACGTGCTGTACAATGTGATGTGAATACTTACATTGAGGGGCCTGATGATGTTGATGAGTATAAAAAGTGGAAATCTGGGTTTAATTTGGAGGAAAAGAGTGAGGAAATTGAGGGTTTGATGAAAGAGAATGGGAATGTTGATGGAATTTATAGAAGGGTAGTGCCTAATACTGTGGATCATGATGAGTTTTGGTGTCGGTATTATTATCGGGTTCATAGGCTTAAACAAGCTGAGAATGTGAGGGCTAAGTTGGTGAAACGGGCCATTTCGACTGAGGATGAAGAAGAGTTGAGTTGGGATGTTGATGATGATGATGAGGAGGAAGAGGTGGTGAAGAAGGTTGATGGGTCTGTTGGTAATGTGAGTAATAATGCTAAAAAAGAAGAAAATACAGAGGTTTCGGATGATCAGGATTCAGATGTCAAGAGTTCAGTGTCTGCTGATCAGAAGGTGGAAATGAAGGAGAAAATCGAGGGTAAGGAAACGAGTAATGTCGTTGAATCAGCTAGCAAGGAAGTGTTGAATAAGGAAACGAGTAATGTCCTTGAATCAGCTAGCAAGGAAGTGTCGAATAAGGAAGTACAAAATGAAGGGACATCCAAAGTGAATGATGATGAGGTGTTGAAGAAACCAGAAGAGAAGGTAGCTTACGAAGGAAAGACTGAGCTTAACGAGTCTGGCAATGGCAAAGATAGTGACGTTTCTGTCATATCCACTCAGCCATCACCTGAAGAGGATGACATGGGCTGGGATGAGATTGAGGATATTGGTAGTGACGATGAGAAGAAAGTTCAACAGAGTGGTAGCCCTAACAGGGCTGAGTTGCGGAAACGACTGAGTGCTGCTGAAGAAGATGAAGATCTGAGTTGGGATATCGAAGATGATGATGATGAACCAGTGAAAGCTTGATGGTATGTGTTTTCTAGCTAGGTAAGAGATAAGATTTTATTGCTTCCAGTTTGTGATCTCAACCATCCAAAATGTTATTTTTAACTATTGTGTTGAGAGAAGATTATATATACAGGTCATCAGATATGATTTGGTATCTTCTCAATGTATATTATGATTGGTTCACCTATTATTCAACTGAAGTACGTCCTGAAGGCTAGGATTGTGTTATGCTCACATATGTTATGATTATTGTTCTGTTTCTTATTTTCATAAGTTCAGCTGGAACCAAAGTGTTCTTTCCTTCCTTTAGTATCTTGGCTACCTCGGCAATACTTAGCTTCAGTTTGGAGCTTCTGTTTTCTGAGATAAGAATTTTAAGCTGCTTTGGGAAAAAGGCTTTAGTACTCGTTAATCGACAGAAAAATTAGCAATAGTCTGAGAAATGGAAATCGAGGATCCTGAGAGTAGTTTCAACATAAATGAGAAAACAAAATAATTCATTTGTAATAGGAAGGAAGCATTGTGAAATGCTTTCAGCATCGAATCAAAGGTATCTTCGCACCAACAGAGGATTGCCAGCCATTGGTGGACAGTTAATTTGCTCGATTGTCTGAATTTGGTGTATGTGTACTTAGCAATATGTCTAGTTATTGCCCCAAGTAGAAACTAGTTTTGCTTTCCAGTGTCAAGCATTTTTGCTGAGATTCATCGGGTCGTCGTTTGGACATGTGTAGTGGAGAAGCTTGTTCTGCTCACACATATCCTCTCAATGCCAACCTGATCTCACGAGCCCACTCATTACCACTATCATTCAGTATGGCCAAATGATGACCCATTGAATCTTAGCTTTGATGTCAACAGTTGAAACGTCGCTTTCATCCGTTTCGACTCCCTGATCATCGCCCAATATAAGCTTGGCTTTTCTCTGGTACACTACTGCAATCAGAGACCTAAACATATTCTTCGATTCGGGTCCACTCTACAACTGGTCAATTGCACCTCACTCCCAATCACCCCTATCGACGATGAGAATCACTGGCTTCAGACTCCTCTGTCACCAACAATCACAAGCCGAATATTTGTATTATGCTTGAGCCTCGGTTCCCATGCCACAGTAGATGAGGCTGCATCCAACCTGGGCCAATCTCTTGGTTTTACAGCGTACACCGCTCAAGACCCCCATGGCTACTTTGGAGGTATTTGGATCTCCTGGCACGGTGATTATTGCATTGATCTTCATGTAAAGCATATGGATCCGCAAGTGATCCACGCGCGTGTTGAGGTACCACACTTTCCCCCTGGTTTTTGATTGGTGTTTTTAATCAGATTTTATATGTTAATAAGAAATTGGGAGATCCCCTCCCTTGTTTGTTTAGAGTTGATAACTTCCGGAATTGTTTAACTTGTCATGTTCATGGGGTTTACTATGTTGAACCTCAATTTACTTAGGACTAATAAACGACAGGACCCCATCCAAGTTATTTCTGGAAAAGATCGACTGGGCCTTTGCTAATTCATTGGTTGCTAAAACTAAAAAAGGTAGGAGTATTATTTTGTACAGGTTTTCTGAAATATTGAACCATTTACACCACACATTAGGTTCAAATAAAGAAATCTATCCATCAAAAACTAGGTATTATTGCTGTGGGGTGACCTTTTGATTGCTCTGGGGTGACTTTTCTTCTCAGACCCATATTGTTAACGTGGGACTTCTGAAAGACACTTATAAAAGAATGATTTTGAGGGGTATGAGCTATAGAATTAAACCTTCCAGAAGATTCTAAAATGCTAGAGCATATATCTACGAAAGGAACAACTAAAATTCCATTATTAGAAACTGCAAAATCTTTGAGACAAACCCAGAGGAGAAAGTAACCTCTAAAAATGTAGATCAAGAATTGAAAAGGTATACTTTGGGGAAAAGTAAAGTCAGATAAGATATTCCAAACTCCTCTAAACAATTGACCCAAGTTCATTATCTTCTCCTACTTTCGTCCAAGGTTTTGGAATCTTTCAGGATTTCACTTCCTTAAGTTCAGATAACGAGATCTCCTCCAAGGTAGCTCAGCCTCTAAGGATCATTTGATTGTCGGATAGTTCGCAGCCACCATTAACCAAACCACATTCCCAAGCCCTTTCATGTTAAATACTCCTAATAAAAAGTATCCCTATTTGTGGAATGATCTATTGTCAATAGTACACTGAAAAAACCCATCATACAAATGGGATTCTCATCTTTCTTCTTGTTGTTCATGCTTGGTTCTCACCTTCTCTCTTTCTATGGTATGTCTTGCTTTCATTTCCATATTGATTTCATGTTATTTTGTAACAGTTTGATGTCCCATTATAAAATTACAAACATATGTGATATTGACTTGATTTGCTTCTCTCTGTTTTCGTTGCATGTAGCTCCAAGTACTGTGAGCGCATTCACAGGAACTTATGGAGTGAACTACGGAAGAATAGCCGATAACCTCCCTGCCCCAGAAAGCGTAGTCACGCTCCTTAAGGCCAACAAGATAAAGAACATCCGTATCTACGATGCTGATCACAGCGTTTTACAGGCTCTCAAAGGGTCAGGAATCGAAATAATCATTGGACTTGGTAACGAATTCTTGAAGGATGTAGCTGCCAATGAAAACAGAGCCATAGACTGGCTGAAAGAGAATGTCGAACCATTTGTACCAGGGACGAGCATAGTGGGCATTGCGGTGGGAAACGAGGTCTTGGGAGGCCCAGGTGGCGACCAAGACCTCTTTGAGGCGTTAGTGGGGGCTGTAAGGAATGTCTACAACGCCCTTGACACCCTCCACCTGGCGAACACGATCCAGGTGTCCAGCCCCCATTCGGAGGGTGTCTTTGCCACATCATTCCCTCCTTCCGCAGGGGCGTTCAAGCCAGAGTTAATGCCCTACATGAAACCCTTATTGCAATTCTTTTGGCAAGTTGGGTCCCCATTTTACATCAATGCATACCCTTTCCTAGCCTACATAAGCGACCCCGAACACATTGACATTCGCTACGCACTTTTCAAGAAGAACCCGGGGATCTATGACACAGCCACGAAGCTCCATTATGACAACATGTTCGATGCCCAAATTGATGCTGCCTATGCCGCCCTAGCAAAGGCTGGCTTCGACAAGATGGAGGTGATTGTGTCAGAAACCGGGTGGGCTTCAAAAGGGGATCCGAATGAATCTGGAGCTACCCTGAAAAATGCAAGGACTTATAACCTTAATCTAAAGAAGAGGTTGATGAAGAGGAAAGGAACACCTTATAGACCCAAAGTGCCAGTTAAGGCATATATATTTGCCCTGTTTAATGAGAATTTGAAGCCTGGGCCTATTTCTGAGAGGAACTTTGGGCTCTTCAAGCCTGATGGTAGCATTGCCTATAAATTGGGATTCACTGGCCTTGTTCCCTCTTCAGCTCCCTCTTCTTCAATGTTTTCCTTCAAGGTATGGATATCTTATTCCTGTATTTTTGGGTTTTACATCGTGTTTGACTGGGCAGAAAATATTCGTCGAAAAATGCAAAACATTTCAATTTTTAACATAAATTTTGTTAGGGAAAAATGTTTTCTGTCTGACCAAATATAGCTTTGCATTTAGTAGTATTTTTTTTCCATTTTTATTATTTGACATTAATATTACCAAATTGCAGGTAATAAGAGGTCAAGGCTGGTTTGGGTCCTTCCAGTTGTTGGTCTTCACAACTTGTGCTGCCTCTGTGTTTTTGATTTTAGCTTCCTAATTTATTTATTTTTGAATGTAATTGTAAGGAGCTCACTAATATAATTGTGCAAACTGCATAGAGAAAGAGAGAGCTTACATGTAATTTTCCCTTTTATGTTATATAGATGTGCACAAACCGATTGATCTAACTCTTGTATAGGAAATACATAATTATTCCTACCATTTATAATGCATAAGTGCTTGATTGCCCATTTTCTTAATTTGAATGAATCATAACAGTAAAGTATTGAAGAGTTGAGGAATTAAGTTATAGCCCATGCTTTTGGACCCTTCCGGACGGCGGTTGAGTTTTGCTCCACCGAACATCCATGGTCACTTAGAGGAACTTGAAAGGCTCCCTCTTGGCTT
>BSSO01006372.1:0-12036 GCA_030267885.1 Mesembryanthemum crystallinum
TGATCAACCATACACGGCGGTCCCCAAGCACAACCGTCTTGTATAGTCTTCTTTTTATTTATTTAATATTCTGAACATAGCACTACATGTAGCCTATATGGGAATTGAACCCATGTCCTTTGTGCAATAGCACAATTTCTCTACCAACTGTGCTAATAGGCTTGAAAAATAATGGGACTACCAAATAAACGGCAATGACTTCAACACAACTGGTGCTTATTAGCTATGATACTATTCAAAATGCTATAATTCACATTATAGAAAATCCAAGCATAGAAATCTAGTCCCGAACCCTCCAAACTGAACCAACGACCTCCAAGCATCCTTACACACATATGGCATACCAAAATTGAGTATTGTTTCAAACGAGTCCCTATTTATTAGCACTACAATCACCATGAGCATCCTTCTTCCCCACACACGCACACACTCACACAAATAGAACAAAAAGAATATAATGAACACATTTAAAATGCCCATTTCCATCAATTCTTCCTCAAGGATTCTAGTTCCCACCATCTGAAAGCAATTTACAGAAACTTATTCAGAACACATGTATGATTTTGACATTCAAATTGAATTGCTTGCTAATTCAATTTGACCGTCAAAGCAAACAAACAAAAATATTGGCATCAAAGAATGAAGTTCTGCAATAGCAATTTAGAAATTATAGAATCATCAATACCCATTAAGCTGGCATGAAAACTAATGTATAGATGTATTTAATACACTGATACTCGAACCATTAAGAACCTATTAACTGAAGTATAGGCCTAGAGATTTGGAAGGAGAATAAATGTCATTTTTTGTATGTTTGTTTAGTTCCTGATTGTTTGGGAATCATAGAAGAGTATCATCATTTCCTTTTTTTCTTGGCCATTTAACATATACTCCTATCTTAGAACTGCTAGAAGGTTTTAGTAACTTACAGTATGATCAACTGAAGATGTCAAAACATTAGTATCATCCCGCAGAATGAAAAAGATGAAATTCACATTACATACAATGTATTAAGGATCAAACTTCATTTAACTATTAATTCATGTGAATAACAAATCACCTTGAACCAGCACATATCATATACAGAATTATCATGCGCAACCCAATTTGACAAAAGCATTTTCTCTGAATTTCCCGAGGAAAAAACAAGCCGCCAACAACATCAGCAATTTACACTCAATTATCATTTAATCATCAATAATTAAGGACACAAACCAGGGGGATTGTACCTGCATTGTCATGATCGGTAGCTGAAGGCTTGAGCTTGGAACGGGTGTCGAATAAGCTCAAATACCCTTCCTCATCGGTTACACCTAGAATATGGGTATTCTTAATTGTCTGCAAATATCACAATTTTCATAAAATCAACAAATGCCCACCAATCTAAACCCATTTAAGCACCCAAAAAAATGCTCTAAAACCTGTAATGATAATTGCAAGTGTTTCGAAAAAAGCATTTCCTCTACCAATGAAAATGGCAAAATCAAGGGGAAATATACATAATGTTAAGGTATTGGTGAAACCTTGGTGAAAGAAACGGCCAACGGGGGAGCGGAAACCCCGTTGTGAGAACTGGCAAGAGCTGTGCTGCTGCTGCTGGTACTACTGGGTTCATCGCTTTCGATTTCGATTGAGCTACTGTAAGTGAAAAATGGTCTTTTTCTTCCTAAATGAACAACAGATTTTGCATAAACTTACATTTAAATCCCACGATATGAACAATAGAGTGGGAGCTCTAGAGAAAGAGAGGAAGGGAAAACGAAATGGTACCTTTACAGCTATGGAGTTCTCTTGATTTGATGTCGTAGAGGATATATTGATTGGGACCTGCAGATCTCCATTGATGAATGCTTGGTTGTTGAAGGCGAATGAGGAGAGAGAAAGGAGATAGAGATAGAGAGAGAAAGGAGGGAGAAAATTAACAAACTGTGAATTTTCTTACCTGGGTCATCATCAAATCGAACAAATCAAACATCTCAAACATCGTCAAAACCATGCAAAAATGAAATCGAATCAAAGAAAATGATCAAACCCCTTTTTTATTACCTGAAGCTAGAGCAACAATATCATTTGAGTACCAATATACTAGAATAAAACTGTTATCTCAGATTACGTGAGCTTACATAGATGAAATCTCATTCAGCGTGGTACTTGGGATCCCCTGTTCTCTGAGAGAGGGCAATAAATTCAAGATGTTTAGTGCATCTTCTGTCACCCTACAAGGTAAGCAACAATTGAAAAAGTACAAGCAGAAGTGTGGATACTGTCTTCATAAATTACAACTGAAAGCAACTTTGTCATGCAGGATTAGGATCTACTGTCTTGTTCTTCTTTTGTAACAAGTCATAAATATATAGATTTCATTTGAAACACCCTTCAAAACTCTACGAGTTACTACATTAAATGATCTACACTTTCACATGAGTGTGAGTGTGTGTGTGTGTGTATGTGTGTGTGTGTGTGTGTGTGTGAGAGAGAGAGAGAGAGAGAGAGAGAGAGAGAGAGAGAGCAAGAGAGAAACAACTTCATTGCAGCTTATGAGAATTCCAAAAGATGACCCCATTTGCAAATAGGACCATAAAGAAAATAAGGAATGAAGGACCACAAAACTAGCACCAGTTTGAAAACACAGATAATTGAATACGCAATTCCAAATTAAACCACCAAAAAACAAAATCAAACCAAAACAAATCACCGAAAGTTTAATAACTAAAGAACAAGGGTATAGCTTTTGGGACTAGCTCATATCTCCTAGTAGAAAGAAGTAACTCAATTGAAAATAAAAAAACCAAACTGAATAAATAAATCCTAAAAACTATATATAATTACTGCTAATTGCAGAATGGAACGGACCCTATTTGCAGCACGTAATTAAACTGTGCGGACATTCTATCTAGTAAGGATACTTGGAAATTTCAAACTAAGCAGAGAAAAAAGGCAGAAAGATATTTCAAAACGGTGAAGCATGACCTCGCCACGTAACATATGTAGTAATGCAGTCTAACAAGCTATCTTTACTTCTTTTCCAATCCATGGAACATGAATGTAGACCGATTGTAAGGGACATACTTCAGATAGCACAGATGAGACTCGACACATAACGTGCTTGACACAAACCAGAATTATATCATTTCTATAAAGTTCATTTTAACATCATAAGCAATGAAATGAAGCTGCCTCCTACTGGTCCAAGAAGATGTGGAGAGAAAAGGAGGAAACAAAACTAAACAAGTCACTGAAGCAATTTAATTGACTATCCTACACAATAGTAAACAGTGTAGTTGTCCAGTGTGCTTATTTTTTTGGTTGACCACAGGTTCTAGATAGTATGCCCTATGCAAATGTTTGGAATATAGGACCCAAGTATACATGATTTACATTCCAATTTCTTAATGGAAGAGCTAAAAGGGAAAATAAAACAAACTTTTACTAATCCACTCAATTTCCTAATGGTTTCAAACATAAATGTGCAAAGCAATATGTTCTATTCCTCCCCCTTCCTCTTTAGAAAAGAAATAAGTACGAAATAATGGCAGTCAAAAGTCCGAGAAGTCAAGGTATCGTCTATGACAACTAACTACAAATTGGCCCAATTCCGTTGGATGTGCATAACAAGTGCTCCTAAAAGCCCTTGTTGCCTTAGACCATGGCTGTTTCTTCTTTATAACAATAGCTCCTAAAAGCTAATTGATCTGTGCCGTTTCAAACCACTATATATATGATTACAGAGCAAATCAGTTACATGCCCATTTGAACAAACCACAACAACAAAAGATGAGGAAGGGAGAAAACAGAAATCAGTCCAATTATTCCATGATTTATGGGCATCTGGGTATTGAAGATGCAGAATTCTTGATTCTGATGAGCTCACATGTGCTACTGTTGATCCAGGAAATAACCCAGTAAGAATCAAACCACTTAACCACAAACTAAAACAAACCAAAAATGGACCAATAGAGGGGTTAACTACAGCTGATGCACAGGACACATTGAATCTAAGAGCAAAGGTTGGCTAAGTTTTAATCACTACTACAAACAAAAAAATGGGAACAAATCAAAAGCAAAAACAAAGAGATTCGATACAAATTGAGTCATTATCGAACAAATTATCTGTAACCTGAGGATTCTTTCAATGAATTTCACGTTGTAAAAAAATTAATTCTTTCAAATCACAAATCTACCAAAGATACCAAACTTCAGTTACAAAATAGTATACCATTTCATTTGAAATCCTAGAATTCAAGGGACCAAGGGAACCTTAACCTGATTCAAGGGAATCCGCGGCCATCCAACTCGCTCCCTAACCTGCTTCACTTGAAGAAGCGCCTGGCCAGTGCGAGAGGAGAGAGATCTGGCGAGTCCTATAGGAGAGAGATCCGGCGAGTGCGAGAGGAGAGAGATCCGGTGAGAGGAGATTGAGAGCTGAGTGTGAGATGAGATTCAGGGCTAGCTAAGTGCGAAACTGAGGGCGATAGAGAGCTGAAGAGTGCAAGAGACATCGGCTACAGTCCGGCGAGAGAGAGAGCTAATGAGTGCGAGAGAAGAGAGAAGAGAGAGAGAAGAGAGAGAGAGAGAGAGAGCTGAGTGCGCGAGTAGACAACTTTCTATTTTTCTTAGGCTGAGAGTGCTCTACTGCTGCAATTTATTTTTCGTTTTTTTTTTCTGGGAGTCCATACACGACAGTTCCACAATAAAACTGCCCTGTATACCTATTTTTCAATTTCTATTTTTCGTGACGAACCTATGCACGATTGTTATTACTAACAACCGCCGCGAATGATCAAATGTGCGATGGTTATAATACAAGCCGCCGTGTATAAGGTGATGTGTATGACATTTTTTGTACTAGTGATACGACTTCAAAGTGACTAGGATGAGGGTTACCTGTCATGAATTCAACAATTCAAGCAATCCAAACCCTTTACAGATTTCACATAGTTCACTGAATTATTCAAATAACTCAAATCAGAATTTAAATCAATAATCCCAAAAATATAATTTGAAACTGAATTGAACTCAAAATTGGAATTAGGGATTTAGGGTTGGTTACCCACTCAATCAAGATAGGAGAAGAAAGGTGAAGACTGATTCTAGCAGTCAGCGGCAGCAACGACGATGGGTTGGAGGCAAACATTGAGGCACCAATACAAAACATAGAGAGATAGAAGTTGGCGTCAGGCACATGGGTCATGCCCAAACTTCGATCATGCCAGAACTGCTAGTGGTGCCCGCACAACGTGGTGGAGAAGCAACATGAACTGCATGAGTGGCAGCCAAGGCCACGCTTCGAAACCGATCGTGTGAATCAGAGAGGAGATTGAGAGAGAGAAAAGGTGGGTCTCGCCATGTCTAATGGTCGGTGAGAAGGGTGGTGGCAGCGATTTGGTCGCTTGGCTGCAAGAGAGAGAAAGAGATGGTGGTGTTGTTTATGGTGTTATCGCGAGAAGCAGAGATGGGGAATGGAGAGAGTGAGGGAGATGGGGTTTAGAGAAAGAGACTAAAACGTTTAGAAGGGTAAAAGAAAGTCAAGCGTGAGAAAGGGAACATAAGAGGAAAATGATCCCCTTGATTTAGTTTCCTCGTCAAAATAATTCGATTGCCAAAAATAAACTTTCTATAATCTTTTGAATCAAGAAATAAAATCGGAAATTAGGGGAAGTTCAAATCACAAATATAATTTTTAGAAATAACAAGATAAGTTCTCTAAATATGAATATAATATCTTAAATCAATTTTAGTAACAAAATGAATACTTTTAATAACAAAATAATTAATATTGATAACAAAATGAACTTAAACAAATTTATTTATACAAAACTAGTAACCTCAAAGTCTTGAATAATAATATAAATCAAATTAAAGAAAATATACAAAATACTGGGGTATTACAAGATGTGTGTCCCTTGCCTTTTGTTTCGCGTTTGATCCTTCTCAATTAGTCTTTTAATGTCCTTCGTAATGTGTGATCATGTTTTAGCAACTCAGATTTATCATTGGCTCGAAATCATGGAGATGAAAAGCAAGGCTCATTCCTTGATGTAAAGGAAAGCATTACAATGCATGAAAGAAAGAACTTCGACTCGACAATAGAAAGAAAGTGAGAGGACTCTCTAACATGCACTAGACTCAAACACTCTAAGCTCGGGGCTCATGGAGGAAAGATGACGCCAACATTGATCAAGTATTGGATCTTGTACCTTAGGTGCATGCATTCTTTGGTGTAGTGGCCATTTCCTTGGTGGTAGCCGCAATATGCATCGGGGTTCCAATTCTTCGTTTTCTTGACCGGGTTCAGAGTGGGACCAATCGCCATGATGAGGCCTTCTTTGAGGAGCTCTTCAAAGACTTGCTCTTGTGGTAGGCTAAGAGGTGAGTATGTTCTCTTGGGCCTTGCTGTGATGTAGTTCACCTGAGGGGGAGGAAGAGGACTTTCATCATCCGAGCTATCGTGAGATTCATGACCCTCGTCTTCTTGAGTGAAGAAGTCATATTTGATGGTTGGATGCTCTTGAGTCAAGTGGTCGTCTTTGATGAGAATGCCTACGTCATTGAGTTGTGAGTAGGTGCTTATGGCTTGGTACTTACAAGGCTCGTAATACCTCGGGTGGAGGTTTTTGATGAGTAGCCTTACTTGCTCTTTTTCGGAGGGACGGTCGATCGTCTCGGCTACCTTAGTCCTCCATCTTTTGACAAAGATGGCGAAGTCTCATTGTCCTTTTGTCTTGTGATTTCAAGCTCTGTTAAAGTCATCGGAGGGATGACATTGTCATAGTAGCGTGAGATGAACAAAGTAGTGAAGTCCTACCACTTTTGGATCTTGTGTGGATCCACATTAAAGAACCAACTTCGAACAGGTGTGTGCAAATTTTGGGGAAAGATGTGCACATAGAGGGATTTGTCGATGACGCTTAGGCTTAGAGCTGTAGTGAATGCCCTTACATGATCTTGAGGGTCGTCGGTGCCTTTGAATATAGGTACCTCTTGTATGGAGAACCTTTTCGGGAGTATACCCTTGATGTTGGGGGTCACTCCTTCAGTGTTGATGAGGAAGTCACCTAAAATTTAGGTCTTACTCATGACCTTCTCGATGTGAGCTAGCTTAGCCTTGAGGGTCTTGACCTCTACACTAGCATGAAATTTAATCTCATGTTCACTTGGCTAATCATCACTAAATTAATCGTGCTCATCTAATCTATTATTTTGCAAAGCAAATAACTTGTAAAACGTCCTAAATGAAATCACTACACCAAATACTTTTGGTTTACTCATTGGTTTCATTCAGGATATGCGCTCTAAATGGGTTCGATTCACCAATTGAATTCATTCATGAGTATCAAAGCGATCACCCATACTTGTTGAATGCTTAAATCACCTAGACATAAACTAGAAATCGGGCTAAAATGTTGAACATCATGTGAATACAATGACAAAGCACCTTTGATCCACATGAGTAGATTTCACATCCCAGAACTCGAGTCTCTTTTGGGCAACATGAAGTCACACCCTATAATGGGAGTATGGCGGATTTGGCTCGATCATGGTATATTTCTAGATATTCATGTTCGATGCCTTCGCGGTTTCCATATTCCTAAAATATGGTGTGACTTCTTTACATTGCAAACAAATCGAACAAAACATGATAAACACAAGGTCATGACAATCACAATAAAACAACAACCACAAAGAGAGTAGAAATGCGGGGACGCCCACCGTCCCCCCGAGGGAGGGGCGAGGATCTTGGGTCCCACAACTAGGTTTATTCAAATCTCAAGACGAGTAATTAAGGCCAACAAATCACATGATGAACATTATTTAGAAGCTAATCATGATAATGAACATATTATGCAAAAAACGAAAAAGAAATGGAAAAAGGATTGAAAAGAGATTGTCACCAAAGTATTGTGCCTTAGGGATAGCTCCTTGGATTAGAACACCAATTGCTTGAATATGATCTTGGCAAGATCTTGGACCTCGGGGGATGTAAATGGGTGCTTGAGTTATGTTTGATTTGTGGTGCTTGGGTTTGATTTTTGGTGCTTGGGTGAGTGTTTGGATGAAGGTTGGATGAATATGGTTGAAAGTGGATGAAGGTAGAGATGAGTTTGGGGGAGTAACGTTGAAGGAGGATGGAGATGGAGGTGGATTTGGCTCACTCTCTCTTTATTTGGGTATAGTAACCTTACTTTGGCTTTTTTTGATTTTTGTGGGAGCTTTTCTTTAGATCTTAAGTTATTCTCCTTGATAGACAAGTTGAACTCCTTAATTCCCAATCTTGAGCCCCCTTGAAAATGAAGGTGGAAGGGGGTTTATATAGTGGTTAGGAAGTGGAAAATGGAAGAAAAAGGGTATCAAATGGCACAAAAGTGCATGAAAGGTCACAAAATGACAAAACCGGGCACTGCTGACACTGTCTGCCGGGACCGGGTGCGTCTGGCGCTTTGTGCCAGGACCGGTTTAGTGACCAGAGCATCGCCAGATCAGTCCGCTGCCCGGTTGGCGATGGGAGCATCGACCAAGTGGTCCGAGCATTTCTCGGCCGGTTGGGCCCACCGCCGCGGCGGGACTTTTCAAGTACAAATCCGGGGTTTTCAAGATGCGGGATTGGTCAAGAAGTAATTGTACCTGATTTCGGGAATTTTCATCGGTAGCGGGTCGGATCTTAGGCCCGCGGGTCAGTTTCTAGGCTTGGGGGTCGGTTTAAGCTCGATTTTAAGCTGAAAACTTCAATGCTCATAACTTTTGATACGAGACTCCGATTTTAAATCCGTTTGAAATTTTGAAAAGCTTAGAGTAAGGGCTACAAAATAAGCAGAAAATTTATGAGAGAGGTACCAAGGTTGAGATATTGCCTTTGGTGTTAATCATTTCCAAGTCGATTATTGTTGTCGTCATTGGGTGGGGCGAGGACTTAGGAGACACTGAGTGGGGTTTCTACACTAAGCTATTTGTTACATAAACAGTTCTTTAAACTACTAATATATCACAAACTAATGCCAAAACCTAATATCCAGTTGTGAAGCAAGGTAAAGTTCCATTTATCTACTTTAAGTAATATACTACTAATATACTAGGCGATCGTCCTCGCATGCTCCCAATCCTGTCTTGTTCATTACCTCAAAAACAAAACATTTACAAGATTAGCCAAAACTAAGTAACCACTACTCTACCGTGTAAAAACGATTTTGGAAATTCATTTTGAAAACGGGGATGAGAGGTAAAAGTAAAACCATTTTTAAATCATTTTCATGCAATGTAAACATTCAATCATAATATAATTTACCTTACAGACCTTTAAATCGTTTTGACCGTCGAATCAATTATTTAGCTACTTCGACTAGTTAATTAATTCATGAAATTTCATTTATCTTGATTAACTTTCTTACAATCATAATTCATTAAGCTTGGCACAAGGGAGTTAGGTTTCTAGAGCCGCCACTTTTGGGGGCGTTTAAACTCTTGACCACTTATGGGGGCGTTTAAACTCTTGACCACTTATGGGGGCTATATCTGTAATCTGTTGTCCACTTCTGGGGGCCGAAACTCATGCACGATGTCTCCCAAAACTCATAATTGTAGTACCCAAGGCCTAAACTAGCCACAGTGCCGTCTTTCACTTTAAGTGATTAATAGCTTAATTAATACTTTTCTTTTTTATATCTTGGATCTCATAACATCGTAACACAATCAAGTAGTTCATAAAAACACATGATGAAGCACTTTTCTTCTTTTACTTTCAATTACTTCACCTTTTTCATAACTGAAGAATACTTTTCATTATCATCCCTTGATTTTATCTTATTTAGTGGTTAACAACTTTTTTTCAAATCAAATCATTTAACTTCAAATTTTACACCGTTTTCATTACTAAAACATGCTTCCATTTAACTCAAACATTACCCAATACACAAATTGCATGATTATCTATAAATTAAGTCATAATAAGCATTTCAAACTTCATTTTTATCAGTTTTAAACATTTTGGACAGCATGTCAACGAGCCATGTTTTTAATAATTTAAACTATAAAATACCCATGATTCTTTTCTTTTATCATGGTGTAGACACCCTAATTGGTGTCTATTGAGTCCTCACCCCGCCCGATGATGATAACAATAGCCAACTTGGAAATGATGAACACCAAAGGCAAGATCTCAACCTTGGCACCTCTCTCATAAATTTTCCTCTCATCTTGTAGCCCTTGCTCTCAGCTTTCCAGAACTTACAACGGCTCCTCAATTAGAGTCCCGGATCCAATGTTATGAGCATTTGAAGGTTTTAGCCCAAAATCGTGCTTGAACCGGCCCCACGGGTCCATAACCCGACCCGCGACCCAAGGAATATTCCCGAAAATTATCTTGACCAATCACACGGGTCAAGAAACGGTCCCCGCATCCCAAAATGTACTTAAACGCGGGACAGGGGAGGATGGCGCCACCAGTTCGGCTAAGTTACCATTGCCGGACCGGTGGGCTCCACCGCTAGACCAGTCTCAGCACCGGTCTGACGGTGGGAAATGTGGTCTCGGGGCTTTTTTCAGCCTGTTTCCTTCCGCATTTCGGCACCTATAAATACGTCCTAAAACCCCTTCATTCGAGGGAGGACCTTTTAGAGAAAAGGAGCAAGGTCAAGCAAGCTAAATTGATTAGAGGGAACTCCCCACATAATCATAAAAAGGCTAGAGCAAGGTTACGATGCCCAAATAGAGAGAGAGTTAGCCTAATCTACCTCAATCACTATCCTCCTTCAACCTTCCACCAAAAAGTTCATCTCCACCTTCAATCACAATCATCCCAAACACACATCTGAGCACCATACCTCATCCAAGCACCATAAATCGCATCCAAGCATCACAAAACTGTAATATCCCGATATTTTCTATAATTATTTTTTATATTTTAAATGATTTATTGAGAGTTACAATTATTTTTGAGAAATGAATAATTATATTTCAAACGATTTTATTATCAGTTTGGGAAATTATATCATATGTATAATATGATATTCTGACGGATATTATTTGAGGAATAAAGAAAATGATTTCATTATTTAAAATCGTAATTCAATATTAATTATCGATTAACGAATTATTTAAATCGGATTCGGAGAATGATTTGAAAACTTTTGTATCAGTTGGCGGGAGATTGTACAGTTTCAAAGCCAGAGTTGGCCACTATTATAAATAGTGAAGCTGACCCTTTACTCAAAAAAATATCAGACCTTCAGATTTCCTTCTTTGTAAGGAAACCAACTTTTCTCTCTCTGCCTATTCCATTTCATTTTCTTCATCAAATGGTTTCCTATTCTTTGCTCATTGCCTCAAGCTTAATACTGCTACTAGCTGCTTCCCACTGCCGTTGAGCTTTGCTCCGGCCACCGGTTGCTAGTTGGTATGGGTCGAGGCCCATGGGCCTCCCCTCCCTCTCTTTCTCCTATGTTTTCTCTTTCTTCTCCCATGTTTTCCTTTTTCTCTCCCCTGTTTCGAGTGGGTGTGACTGGGCTGACAGGTGCCCCCAATGACCAGCCGGACAGACACCTGAGTGGCTGGACCGATGACCGCCGCGGCCAGGTCGCCACAGACACCACCACCGCCTCATTTCTCTTTCTCTTTCTCTCTCACTATTCCTCTCACTACTCTCTGTTTTCTCACTCATTCTTTCTCTCTGTTTTAGTGCTGCAGGTGGCTGCCGCCACCAAGCTCACCGCCACCAGGCGAGCAGACGGCTGCTGGGTCGTTCTGCCGCCGCTGCAGGGGCACGAGATTGGGGGGGGGGGGGAGGGGCGCCACCACCTTTGCTCTTCTCTATCTCCTCTGTTTTGGTTTTTGCATCTCTGTTTTGATTTGTTTTATTGGCTTTATTTTGTGATTCTTAAGTAACAAAAATCAAAAAATGATTTTTGGTGTTATTATGAAATTTTGTGAAAATGGATTTGTATTTGTTATGAGAATTTGGAGAAAATGGTTGACTTTATTATGGTTAGATTTTTGAGAGAAATAAATCGATTATTTGATTTAGAAACATTATTTGATTTTTAGATT
>BSSO01006373.1:0-12036 GCA_030267885.1 Mesembryanthemum crystallinum
TGAAATAAAAAGAAAAGGAAAAATAAAAAGAAAATATAAATAAGTGAATCATCCACTTATTTCCCCAAACACAACATCAGACACCTCACTTTCTTCCTCTCTCTCACCCGACATCTCTCTCTCTAACATCATTTCTCGGGTAGCGCAAATTTGGGTAAACATGGTTTAATGAATGAAGATAAGCATAACCTTGTCTAACCTGGTATCTCCCATAAGTGTCTCTGCACCAAATAATAGAATCATAGCCAGGGTTTAAGGGCAATGCCATTGAAGAAATCCTAGAAACCCATGGTTCCGTAAGATAGAATCGTAGAAGCCTAAGATTCCACCTTCCATTATCAATAAAATCCGCAACCTTTAGAGGTACGGTGGGGCCCGTGACATGCTGTGAAAGAGAGGGATGAACCGGAGGATGTCCTTCGGGCATCCATGGATCAATACATTTGCCATCACCAATCTGCCATCGACAAGAACCCGCTAGAAGTTGAAGCCCCCAATGAAGTCCGCGCCATCCCCATGAGCAATTCGTCAATGGATGGTAATTCTTATCAAAAAAAGAGTGAATATTAAGATTATATTTCTTGCCAATTGTAGCAGCCAAAAGGGAGATGGTTTCGTCATAAGACGCCAACATTGCTTTGCCAAAAGTGCTTGATTAAAAAGTTCTGTGCTTCTAATACCAAGCCCACCAACACCCTTTGGCTTGGAAATCACTTCCCATGCTCGCCAGTGAATTGCACCCACCCCAGAAAAACCGGGAGCATGCACTATTCACTTTTCGTGCCAGAGACACAGGAATTTTGAAATCTGAAAGAACATAAGTAGCAATAGCAGATAAGACAGACGAAATCATAGTCAACTTCCCTGCAGACGATAAAAAAAGTCCTTGCCATGATTGGAGCCGTAGCTGGATCTTTGAGGTAATAGAATTAAAAATCTCCTTCTTCTTGGTACCAAAATCAGCCGGAATACCCAGATAAACACCAAAATGGTTTGCACAATCAATCCCCAAACGCCTCTGGAACAGGCTTCTCCATCTCAACGGTGTATTAGGACTTGTAATTAAAACTGATTTCTGAAGATTAATTATTTGTCCTGAAATCAAGCTATAATCATTTAGAATAGACTGCATCACACCACAAGATAATGTATCCCCTTTGAAGAAGAAAGCTGAATCATCCGCAAAGAGGAGATGTGAGACCGGCAAAGCATATCTTGAAATACTAATACCCCTCAATGCTCCCACAAACTCCGCTCGTCTCACCATTGCGAAGAGAACCTCCGCACATAAAATAAATAAATAAGGTGACAGGGGATCACCCTGTCTAAGACCACCTGTGGGAACAATCCGTTGCAAAGGTTTGCCATTAAAGAGCACCTGGTAAGAAACCGTAGATACGCACTTCATTATTAGTGTAACCTATTCCTCCGGGAAGCCCATCTTACGTAAAATAGCCTCCAAGAAATTCCAACGTACTCGATCATACGCTTTGCTCATATCTGCTTTAATTCCAACAAAGAATGTGGCTCCCCACTTTGTTTTCCGAATTTTCTCAAGAAGCTCATTAGCAGCAACAATACTGCCTGCAATATTTCTTCCCGGAATAAAAGCATTTTGGAAGAAAGAAACTAGATTCCCCAGAATTGGCCGCATCCTATTAGCAATGCACTTCGAAATAATTTTACGACCTTACTTGAACAGGATCTGTTCTATAGAAAAAATTGTCTTTAATTCAGGCAGTCATTTGCTTCACTTGGAGACGAGACTCCTAAAATTCAAGGACAAATCTTTTCAATGAGCGTTTAGCATCAATGAGTATTAATCAACATAAAGAACAATTCCTTTGCCTATTCACTTACATGGCTGCTACCAAAAAACAATGTTTACAAGACCATGAATATTTTACACGAATAATAACCCGAATTAGGGATGGCAATGGGGCGGGTATAGGTGGATACTGCCCCGCACCCGCCCCAAGTGGAGCGGGGATGAAGGAGGGTCAGGTGGGTAGTGGGGTGGGGATGGTTTTTGATATTGTTACACGTCGTGGGTAGTGGGGTAGGTGTGGATTTGGTTTTATACCCATCCCGCCTCACTTGTTTATGTAAACAAACGATTAGAGATATTAAGATCCTATTAGAAAGCGAATTTATTCATTCTTTTCTTTGATTTGTTATAGTAATAGTCATTTAGAGATAATTTTTTCTCCTTTATTTGAGTAAATATTGTGGGTGGTAAATATATTTAAGGCGGGTTAGTGGACACCAGTTGGTTGGTGGATACCCACTTGAGTGGGGATTGATTTGAGTATGTCTACCTGCGTTGGGGATTGATTTGAGTATGTCTACCTGCGCTGGGGATGGATTTAAAATATTCTTTGTGGTTACGGCACTATCCGCGCTCGTCCCGCCCATTATCATCCCTAAATCCCGAACCCACAACACTAAAACCTACCTGATTTACCCGATTGCCACCTCAAATTGTACTTACCACCAAATCCATCGTTTCTATATATGAAAAGGGGAAAACACAGCTAATAAGTGAGTAGACATGGTCACGTGTAAAGACACCACTCCATATTTCCATTTTCATCTTCCCAAATCCCAACCTTATCAATGCTCACAAGTACCTAGAGAGTCCCAATCAACACATACACTAAATATGGTAATATCACCTCAAACCCAAGGGTAAACTCGGGAATATATCATCATTTTACACTCTCTCTCTATCACTATATGAATTGAAAACCCATTGAACGGTGCTTATTACTCACTCTCTCACTTCAATTGCCACTCTCCCTCTAAAGATCTTTTCTCACTCACTCACTCTCTGCTTCATCGCCATTGTTGCTCAGGAGAGAGAAAAACAGTAACAATGGCGACCATGAATTTTGTCGGAGCCACGAGGTCATCACCATCACCATCACCATCGCATTCGCATCATCACCACAACCACAACAATGGCCACCAGAGCCTGGCATTTTCTTCGTCGAACCTCGGTGGAGAGAAGATTCAAGCGGTGAATCTTCTGAGCGGCCATCGCCATCGTCAACACCGGTCGAGCAACGAGAGAGCTCCGATGGTGGTTTCGCCTAAGGCTGTTTCCGATTCCAAGAATTCGCAGACTTGTCTTGACCCTGAAGCTAGCCAAGTGAGTTTTCTTGCTGTTTTTCTGTCTGAGTTTGGTTAGTTTTGATTCAATTTGATGCTGAATTTGTTGCTTGAAGTGTAGTATAATGGACTAGAGTTTGACTTTCTTGGCATTTTGGTTTTTGTTGATGATTTTTGTGGTTATTTTGCGTTGTTAATGCTGATTTGATTGGAGATTGTCCTTGATGGAGGGTTTTCGGAGAGAGAGATAAAGTGTTAAAGAGAAACTGATGTTGCCGAAAGGGGAAGATATTGAAGACTTGAATTTGGAATTTTCTCAATTTACAGAGGGAGATTGGATTGCTGGGTGATTATGAAAGAGAGGAGAGAGAAAATGTGGAGAAAGTGGGAAATGGTGGGATGATATTGGAACTAGTTGAAGATTGTTGCTTTTTTTCTTTTTGGTGGTCTATTTTTGTTGAGATTTCATTGCGATTTTGCTTTAGATAAAGGGAAACGTCACAATTCAACCAATTCGACTTCAAGCTAGTCTTGATCTTTACGGTATCCAGTCGAGGTAATGCCATAGCCATATTTGATGCTTTGTGGTCTTAGAATACGGAAATATTTACATGAGCAAACTTTGCACTTGTCTAAGCATTTCACCCTGTTTAGTCTCTCGTCTTCATCATCATCACAAGGATATAAACATTGTACTTTCAACTTCTTGTGTGTCAATTTTCCGGAATTTTACGTCGAAAGCCTTCAATTTCCTCAATGGCTTGAGCTGGTTGGACACTCTAGCTTATTCTTTATATTGAAATCCCCTATCAACGAGCTCATCACTGACAGCTGAGATTCCACTTCAACAATTGTTCATGTAAATTATGTGATATTATATTGATCTTGTCACAGTTTGGAAACTGAGAAAACTTTTAAGAGTTGTCTAGTTCATTAGCCATCAAGATTTGGTGCTCAATGCCGTAGCATTTCTTCCACCCCCTTCCTAGTGTTTTGGGATGAAGGGAAAGGGACGACAAAGCAGCACAATGTTAGGACTTAGGAATTCGAGTTAGCGGTGAGAATCTACGATAATTTAACTGTTAATTCAAGAACATATTCCCTATATTTTTAATGGGAGGCTTTTGAGATAGGGAAGGACCCGACATGTATAGTTAATCATATTAGTTTATTCAATGCTTTTCTGGTTTTGTTTTGCTGCGTTCACTTTTTTTCCCTTCTCTTCCGGGCTATATCAGCCTGAACCTGTCCTGAAGAGTGTCCATTACTGGAAAAAAAAAATGATCATTTGACACATTTGTTTGATGCAGAGTGTACTTGGCATTATACTTGGAGGTGGTGCTGGCACACGTCTTTACCCACTGACTAAGAAGAGAGCGAAGCCTGCCGTTCCTCTTGGTGCAAATTATAGGCTTATCGACATCCCAGTCAGTAATTGCTTGAACAGTAACATAAACAAAATTTATGTTCTTACTCAATTCAATTCTGCATCCCTTAACCGCCACCTTTCTAGAGCATATGCTAGTAACATGGGTGGCTACAAGAATGAAGGGTTTGTGGAAGTTCTTGCTGCTCAGCAAAGTCCGGAGAACCCAAACTGGTTTCAGGTAGGCAATCAACATGACCTAGTCATGCCATACTTCCGATGAATAGGTTTTTTGTTCCATTATGAGTTGGTTTTTCTATGTTTTATCTTCACACGCATTAATAATACTTATCTTCTGATTTCAGGGTACAGCTGATGCTGTCAGGCAGTATTTGTGGCTGTTTGAAGAGCACAATGTTCTGGAATTCTTGATTCTTGCTGGTGACCATCTGTACCGTATGGACTATGAAAAATTTGTTCAAGCTCACAGAGAAACTGATGCAGACATCACTGTTGCCGCACTACCAATGGATGAAAAGCGTGCAACTGCTTTTGGGTTAATGAAGATTGATGAAGAAGGGAGGATTATTGAATTTGCTGAAAAACCAAAAGGAGAACAGTTGAAAGCTATGAAGGTAGGATTTTTACGGATGAGATCTTTGTGGTCTATCACAAATTATCTTACACTTTCAAGGTTTAAAAACAATTGAGTAACTACTGCTTGTCCTTGATCACATCTAGGTTGATACAACTATTCTGGGTCTAGACGATGAAAGAGCGAAGGAAATGCCTTATATTGCAAGCATGGGTATATACGTTATCAGCAAAGATGTCATGATTGATTTGCTTCGGGATAAATGTCCTGCAGCCAATGATTTCGGAAGTGAAGTTATTCCCAATGCCACTTCCATGGGGTTGAGAGTACGTTGTCCCTTCTCTCCTGTCCTTGTGCATTGCCTTGCTCTTGAGTGGTGCATCTATAACTCCATAAATTTATATAGGTCCAAGCTTATCTGTATGATGGCTATTGGGAAGATATTGGTACAATTGAGGCTTTCTACAATGCTAACTTGGGGATAACAAAAAAACCAGTCCCAGATTTCAGGTAATTCTTTAAAGCTGAAGGATGCATGATTCTATGTTATTTTAATGTTTTTCTTATTCTTATGATTCTGCTTCCTGTGATGTACGCTCGACTAAAAATAAAGTCCTAATATGCAATATTTTCCCGCTGAAGCTTTTATGATCGTTCATCCCCAATTTATACACAACCTCGGTATCTGCCTCCTTCAAAGATGCTTGATGCTGATATAACTGATAGTGTTGTCGGGGAAGGCTGTGTGATTAAGGTAAGAGTCACGCAAGCTTATTTACTCAACAATGCCAGAGAAGAAAAGAACTTTATAGATCTTATTTCTAGCTGCAAGTTCTAATGCTTGAAATTCAATATGGTTTTTGTGGTGTCTTGCTGCACAGAACTGCAAGATTCACCATTCTGTGATCGGTCTTCGATCTCTCATCTCCGAGGGTGCAGTCATTGAGGACACACTATTGATGGGAGCAGATTACTATGAGGTAAATATGAGAATCCTATTGCCATTAAAAGTATGCGGTGGTACTGGTCCGTCAAAATTAGTAAAGCAAATATAAATAGATGAAAGAACAGACTATATATTTGCTATTTGGACGCATGTAATGGCACCGTGACCAAACTAGGTTACTGTGTACTGATATCGTGTCAGAAATGGTCCATGTTTGCCAATTTGTTTGTGCTCCACTAGTGCTAACATTGTTATTGTATTTCAGACGGACGCTGACAGGACATTGCTGGCCGCTAAGGGAAGTGTACCTATTGGAATTGGGAAGAACACACATATCAAGAGAGCAATAATTGACAAAAATGCCCGGATTGGGGACGATGTAAAGGTTAGTTCGCTATCCGTATTCTTTACACATGTAAATTTGGTATATGAAATTTTCAACTAACACACAGATTTGGCATACATACGTTAAAGCTCAAAATTACTGATCTGAGTGGGTAAGCAATATGACAAAATGAAAGAAGTTTTAACTTGTACATGATTCCAAGATCCACATTAAGAAATAAACTGCTGCTTATTAACTTAAATTTATGAGTTAATGTTAGCTCTCCTTATCAAAAGCTATGTCAGCATGAGTCATCTATGTTAAATTTCTTTCATTGGTTTTAAAATTACCGTTAAACCCTGCTATTGCAGATTATCAACACTGACAATGTACAAGAAGCAGCAAGAGAGACAGACGGATACTTCATCAAGAGTGGGATCGTCACTATAATTAAGGACGCCTTGATTCCTAGTGGAACCGTTATCTAAACTGTTGGATAAACTCAATGGCAGTGACTTCTTTCATTACCCGCTGGCCAGCCGCCCAATAATTCCACGCGTAAGCCTTTGAGCTACATGATCCATCCGTTGTGTAAATACGCTTTTATCCTTTGCGGAAGGTCGATACCAGTTGAAAAGAGAGGACTTAGAAAATTACATTGTAAAGATCTCTCAAGTACAAAATAAAACACCTATTTCAAGTTGAGTTCTTGGGTCTCTTAGCTTCAGTTATGGTTCTGTTTGATTCTGGAGAAATAATACCGACCCTATGCATCTCAAGTGCACTTTCAGACACTTCAAAAATATATTCAGTCTAATTTCAACTACGTAAGTGAATTTTGAAGGTTAAGTGATAGCAATTCATGCTGGTAGCACGACCAACGTGAGCTAGGAGAAGGAAAAAAAATGCTAAATTGCTAATGATAAATGGGATGTTCCAAGTTGAACATTTTCAATCCTCATTGTCACTCTATATACTAATGAGCAACTCCACTAAACTTTAATTCGACGAGTTCTTTTGAATTTTCTTAATACTGGTGCAAAGTCAATACTGTAAATAGAATGACAAGGCAAAGAATAACGCGATGATAACATTTTGTAAATAAACAATGTCAATCTAACTACCAACCTATGGTGCCTAGTCACGCAGAAAGTTGCCAAGACAAAACATTTCCAACCACTGTAGTTAGTTCTTACTAAAGGCTACTGTGTTGCTCATATATAAATGTAGATCATAAACATTATTCACGCTTGGGATAGATTTTGATGATATGATCTCACCTTGAAACAGACCGACTTTTATATTAGGTAACTTTTTTTTTTTTTTTTTTTGGGTCTAGTGTGCCTTTTAAAATTCTTTAGGACGGTTATTCGTCTCACACAAAACCTTCTCTAAGGCTTTTCTTTCCGGAGAACATGGACGGAAGACCTGCAAGAATCCCCCCCGAGCCCCTAAATTTAGATTGGTATGGAAAAGCTCTACTTTTAGATCACGGTATGAGCCAAGCAAGAAATGTAGAAGCGCTACTGAATAACCTTTCCAGATTCCAGGATAGAGAACATACACATTATGTTAAATCTAGATCATAAGTGGAAGAAAGCAAAAAATCATTTGATGTTGCTTGCCATGTAAAACATACAGCCAATATCAACAGAAATTTTCACTACAAAAAGCCCAAAATAATGAAGTCAGTATAATGAGCATTCAACTTGTGTAAGTTTACTTTAGGTTAGAGGTTGCTTGCCCTTTGGCCGTTAAGTTCTTCCATTTATCCTTGAGATCAACTGGAGTGCGTGTTCCGTCAAAGATGTGACGTCCGAATTCCAAAATTTTCATCCAAGGGAGATTTTTGTTGGTTATCAATGAGAATCTCTGCACTCCTTCCTGCAGCAATACAATGATAAGAATGCAAGGGCCAACATGTTTTTGACATTTCTATGCACTATATTGACATGCTTAAGGTTTTGTATTTCTTTTTCACCAAGACAACATCTTGTCTCCTGTCGAAGCATTCATCAGTTCCATCATTTTTCTCTAATACATTTTCATTTTTAATCTAGCAAAAGAAGAAAAAAAATGTTACGGCTCAAAACAAAATCAGACGATGTTGGACCATTGTATGGCTTCCCAAATTAAGACAATTCTAGCTAATTTTGACTTAATCAGCACATATAAGCTATACCCTTAGATTATCCAACAGGAGACGTGATTATTAACTTGATTCTTCCATGACTTCGATCAAGAGACTTTACTTTGAACTATAGCAAAGACACAAAACCATGATGACAAGAGGAAACTGAGAACCTCTAATGTGGTCTAACAGATCTCTCTAACTCCAGTTTTGTCTAATTGACTGCATCTTCCCAGATAAAGATTTGCTTATTTAAACTGTGACTCATTTACAAAGGGACTCTTAAACTCAACTCAAACTTCTCATTGAAGTAAGTTCACTAAGGGTTTCATAAACTTGGTGAAAGTGAAATTAAAAATCAAATAGCATCAAACAGCTTTCTCACAGTCAGGTCTGCGAACCTAGATGACAAACTTCTCTTCCATGCTATTGGAAATTATCAAATTAGTGGGTCTAGAATAGCTCATACCTCTAAAATTTCAACTTCTTCTACTGTCCATGGTAGTTTCTTACGTCTCGCAATAGGCAAAGCCGGATGCTGACTGCATGTAACAGACAACTGATTTCACATTAATGTGCTCCATATTGAACATCACATAAAGTACTTCTAAAAGCAATATTCATCCCACAAGAATTTTCCCCAAAAAATAAAAAATAAAACAAAAGCAAAAACATTTAAATGGTACTAGTGGTTATTAGCTAGCTTATGTGGTATAAATTCTCTTGGGGTTTGGTACCAAAAAATTAAGTTCATGCCCTGTCTGCATCGGCCTTTGTATACCAAATAAACATGTAAATGGTGTACCAATTTTAAAGAAAACCATCTATAGTTGGTCAACAATGTGAAGTACATGGTAGCATTCTAAAATATAAAAGCACCAGATAGTTCAAGGACAATCAACATGAAAGGTGAAGAAACTATTTTGGGGCACAGGTCACAGTGGCCTGCGCACCCTAAAACGCATGAGGCACGTGAAGGGGTGTATGTCATGCCTGCTCCTCCTACGTGATCAAGGAACCTTACCAGGTTCCAAGTATCGATATTTTCAAAGTCTTGGGTCAGCTTTTCTCCTTTTTTTTCCCACAACGAATACTCATTTAAGTGCTGGAAGCTGGAGCACCAGAGTGATTGCAGGCAGAGACCAACAGAGAGAGGGTAAGGTTGTGATGCACTTCGCATCAGCTCACATCAAGCATGAACATCCAAGAGAACAATATTTGGACAATGTTCCTTCTCAAATATGCCCTGATTCCATTCTAGTTTGGAGTAACCATGACCAGATCATGGCCAAAGGTTACACACAAGTAGTTCATGCATTTTGCAGCACAACAAAAGACATTGATTGATTTAAGCAAGGGGAAAAGGCAGAAGGACAGCCAGCTACAATCAGACATTACCAGAGAGTTTTTTTGAGTATAAACTTGATATGTGCTTACAGATGAAGGGGTCAAATCAAGTTCATTCATCGAGGCACGAAAATTCAGATATTACCCAACTTATTAAAAATACAAGTGAAAAATCAAGCCTTAAAACAATTGTTAAGGCATAATTAAAAGGACATGTCAGAAAGTCAGAAGCTATCCGGAGATGGTTGTTTTGGACGTTTTGAGCTCAATTGTGGACCCTGCTGGTTTCTTTGCATTATTTTTTAGTAAGGCACGATTATTCAGCTGTTAATCCATGACATGTTCAAAGACGACAGTTAGGAAAAAGGAGCTGTTTGGACCTGATTAGACAATCATGTCAGAAAGTTTTACATGTTGGGGGCTTAAGGTGATTTTGTGTTCAACAGAGTTCTCTGCTTGATTCTTTACGGCAAGCGTGCAACCTCTTTTATCATCACTTCATGGAAGTCTTAACCAGTCCATTAACCATTCGTTAAGTGTCAAAGAAACATGGGGAGGGACACGAAGCACGCAGTCAGTAATGGAGCTGTCTTGCTTATTCAAGCTCTGATTTTGAGTTTGAATCTGAAGTTTTGAATTTGCAGAGAATGAATGAGTGTAGGTGGTGGTTTTGGGTGCATTGGGTTGGTTAATTTCAGGCTAAAAAACAATTCATATACCTGTATTTACAACGCAATCAAAGGCTCTTCTAAAGTAATCTGGAGCAAGGATAGGAGTTTGGAGCTATGCATGATGATGGTCAAGCCAAGGTAGTTAGTAGCTGAAGATGGACACTTTAGAAAATCAAAGCGAAGGGGTGCGAGGCAAGCCTGTATGGATTAGACCCTAGCCTATTGTGGTTCCGACTAAGTAGCCCTACTGTAGGGTATGTTAAGCTTAAACTTATGCATACCTAATTTAAGCATTGCTAGTGATGTGATGGTTTCTGCTGGACAAGAAATTAAGGGTCCATCTTGTTGGAAAATCAGTAGATCTCTGCTAATCTCTGTGGGTAACACAACATTCTAATACCATGCAAGCTTAGGAATTTTTTATGAGAATCAGCAGTAGACGTTTCTTCATGGCAGCCTAGCGTTGATTTTAATAGATAAGTGCCTATAGATGATAGCATTCAGGCCAAAGACCATAAACAATATTCACAAAAGGCAAAACCCAATCATTCGTTAGAGAGCAGGTTTTTATTTTCCCTCAAGCTTTCACTTGAACAGCTTACTCTCCTCCACTAGTGCTCATATGCAAATCTTTGAGAGTTTTTGAAAGGAATTACCTCATGTTCTAAGTTCATTGTTGTAAGCAGATTGTTGAAAGGCTTGTGAGTTGTTTGAAGTTAGCTGGTACAGCCATACAGGGCTAGGAAGGTTCAAGAGGTTCCACAGGTCCCTAGTTCGAGTCCCCTTAGGACCACTGGAGGTTTTCCTGGTTGTTAACTTCAGGGCCCATGGGACTAGTTGAGCAAAGCTTGGATAACCATGTTATCCACAAGAAAAAAAGAAAAAAAAAAAAAAGAAAGAAAAAAGAAAAAAGGAAGGTTCAAGAGGTTGGTACTAGACCTGTTCATGGCTTTGTGCTTGTTACAAGCTCCGGTTTTATGAGCTTGGGATTAGAATTGTTGCGCATTTGTAAAAGCAATTAGGTTGACTGGTAATTAGTTCCATATTAGAGGTCATCTTGTCTTCCTCTCCTATAACTTCCTTATTACTGTAGTAACTTTTTGGATTTTTTGTGAAACACTACCTTTTATCATACCCACTTTGTGAATAACTACCTTTTAAAATAAAGTTTGTGAACAACTACCTTTTAAGATCATTTTTCTTGTAAAATGATACTTTTGGTCGAATTTCAGCGAAATATCTAGTAAAATCTCGAAAATACCCTCATGTGAGCCACCTAACCCTCACCCATCTTTTTTCCAAGCTTTATTTCAACAAGAAAAATGGAAGATTAGAGCAAAGGATGTAGAATCGCGAAAAAGATTAGAGAGGAGAGAACAAAGGAAGAGGAAGAAACCGGGGAAGGGTGAGGGTTTAAGTGGCTCACGTGACAAAGCATGAGGGTATTTTTGGGATTTCACTCAAAATTTAGCCGAAATCCGAACAGAAGTATAATTTTACAAGAAAAGTGATCTTAAAAGGTAGTTGTTCGCAAACTTTTTTTT
>BSSO01006374.1:0-12034 GCA_030267885.1 Mesembryanthemum crystallinum
AAAAAAAAAAAAAAAAAAAAACCTTCTTAATGGGGTGCCACATCATCAAGTTAACAGAGCTTTTACCGGAGTTGACGAAATGAATGTAAGTGCAACTATTTTGTAATTCACAGGACACCAAAGTGAAATTAGTAAAAATACAGGTCACTAATTTATGAATACGCCAAACCTCAGGACACCAAAGTGGAATTTTTCCTATATTTTTTGCCCGCTTTCTTTCTATCTTTTGATTGATTTCTCGTTGATTGATGCATTAAACCTATGTGCTTGAGTTTGAGTTGGTGAAGATAGAGGTGGTGAAATTGTTGGTGTTGAGTTTTACTTGTTCAGAATTTGTTGTGTTGCAATTTTTTCCTTGCTTTGAGTGATTTGATGGGTATGTTGATTTTGGGGATTTTGAGAATGAAAGAAAGAGAACAAGAAATTAATGGGCAAAATTAAAATGGGGATGTTGAATTAAACTTTGATTTTGAGTGATAAGAGAGTAATGTCAGTGGTGGTGGAAGAAGTGGTGGAGGCATGAGAGACCAAAAAAAAAAAAACAAAAAAAAAACAAAAGAAAAAAAAGAAAAGAAAAAAAAAATCAAATGTAGGAAATTATGTAAAAGGAAAGGGGAAGGGTGAGTTGAGGGCATTTCAGTCTCTTCAAGTCAATTACAGCCAAAAACAGCCATGTAGTGGTGCTTTGGGGGTGTTTTGAGGGCAAAAGTGCTTTATAAGGGTGTTTTGTTTAAAAAGTGTGATTAATAAGGAGGTTTTTGGCAATTGTTTCAAGAATAAAATAGAAGCTGGACTCTGAATGTGAAGCAGAACGAACCCCGGTGGACCTGCCCAGCCAGCTCGCCATTCACCATCGGCCAGCAGTCCTAAACTTTTTATCCTTAAATTCTTCTTTGAGTAGTTGAATTTCCATAGGGTTTTCTATCAAACCCTCAATTAAAATAGATCTTGATTTCTTCTCAAAACTGGAAAGAGCAGCAACAAATGTAGGTCGTCCATGGAGATCGACCTTCAATTAGCCACAACGAAGCCCCTCTTCTCTCACTCCTCTTTCTCTACCCAGTGTCCCTCAGGCAACAAAAGCACCAAGCCTCATGCCTTGATTGAGGCGGCCTGAGGCGCGCGCTTCTTGAACAGCGCTGCGCTTGGGTGCTTTGAGGTGATGAGGTCATCACCACAGCGCGCCTTGTGCTTAAGCATGCCCCAGGTGCTTTTTAAAACTAAGGGTAGACTATATACCCATCTTTCATTTCTAATCCTCTATAAGGTTTATCTATTTCATGGAATATTCATTTCACAGTACACATTGATGGGAAGGAGCTTGATGAGCTGCCTCGTTCATTAGTTAGACTTGCTTTCCCCTAAATACAAGAAGGTTTTGGATACAACAAAGCAAACGAGTTACCTGATTTACGCGGCCTCGTCGCAGAGACTCTGGAGATATCTTAACATACTTAAGAAACGCTGCAGCGTGGCCTCTCCACCAATTATCACCTTGAAGCACAGGACGCCTAGAGAAACCAGAAAAGAAACTTCAGGATAATTATGATTTCATGTAGGACCAGATTAACAGAAAATAAGATGAACATTTTCTGAAAAAAAAAAAAAAAAAAAAAGAATGGTATAACAAATTATGTGATAGTGAATAACATCTGCATCAAGATACCCGGCAGATTAAAGACCTGTTACGACTCCATGCTGTCAAAATCCCTTGCCTATAAAGCCATGAACAAGGAAATAAGACGGGATTTCTTCCAACATCAAGTAATGGACCCTGTACAAGGTAAAGATTGGACTCAAATTCATCAAGAAATATAAAGAAAAAAGGGGGAACGTCAGCTTCATTACAGACCGTGTAAGCAGCTTCAGCAAAAGGATGAAGTGCAGTTGCTTCCTGAATCTTATCTTGAGGTGCATCCACAGAACATTCATCTATTCTAGGGAACTGGTTACGCCTCTGCAATAGCGCCAGACCTGTACAGCACAGCATTCTAGCATCTGAATATTGAATTTTTAAAAAGGGGGGAGGGGAGGAACAGAGATGGACAGACAATAAAAAATTTCAACATTTAAGCTTCGTTTTGCTTTCTTTGTTGCTACTTCTCAGTTCAACATGTTCTGTTTCTGAGAAAACACTATCGAAGGGCCCTCTCATTTTTTTGAGGGCCTATCACTGAAATTCAAAGAAGACATAGTTCTCTAATCTAGCAGAGGTGCAGCACTTGACTTATCCAGCATTCTTGCAGGAATCACACACTTTGTTTTTGCAAGTCACCTAGCGCACAAGAGTTCAAAGGCCTAAAGTGACACCCTTTACATTCTGTGGGACTTGCTTTTTAGAGTAGGCTACTTATGTCAAGAAAGCTCTTCACACCCCCGAGACTCCACCATTTTCTCCTTTTCTTTTCTTTTATTTTTTTTCTCTTTCTTCTTCCTTCCCCCTCCCCCCTTTTTGGCTATTTCTGTAAGTAGCATCAACAACGAAAAGGGCAGAGAGTTTGTCACTTGATCGCAGAACAATACCCTTGACTTAGGAAGAATGGTCACTCTGGATAAGTATTGTGTCATATGTCCACCAGCAGGCACAACACAACAAAGCATTTATGTTCAAGTTCAACTTATATTAGGCTTTCCTCCTCATTTCAAAAGAGTTACTCCTTTATTTTAAAAAGGAAAAATGTGTTTAGGCTTCTCACCCTCTATTTTCTTTTTTTTCTTTTTTTTTTTTTTGATAAAGAAAAATTGTATCAATAACCGAAAAAGGTTACAAGAAAAGAGCACTGTCCTCAAAACGAAAATATTATAAATCACCCCAGTGATGTTGTATGTAATTGAGGGTGTGCCCCCAAAAAGCCCCAGCCGCCTTAGCCCAAAGGGAGGCCATATAAGTGATGCGGCCCCAAACAAACTCTGTTGGGTTAGAGATTCCCGTGAAGATTCGGGAATTCCTTTCCAACCAACACACCAAAGCAATGCCATGAACGCACACCTCCAAAGCAACTTGTGATCCTTACCCCGCCCCAAACCGACAAACCGAATCTGCAGAGGCTGCTCGTGTCCATGTCTATATTGGTAGAGTTGTATCCGTACAATGTTACATAGGGTTGTAAAAGATAGATGCATTCGTGAGCAACCCGCAAGCATATACAATAAAAACTCGTTCCACACTAAATGAGCTGAGTACCAAACTTGTTAAATGCATGTTGAACAAATGAGTCGAGCAAAAGCAACCCCCCCCCTCCCCACCCCACCCCCAGCTCGTTTATGCTCAAGAATAACTCATTTAATACTCGCTCCAAGATGTTCAAAGCTTGAGCTCGTCATATACAAAAGCAAAAAAGATAAAAGCTAACATGAGGAAAGTTTAAAGCTTGAGCCCAACTACCCTAACACGCTGAAATCACCCATTGGCGGCTGCCAAATGACACAAACAGCTCCCGCTTGGGCCGGCTTCTTTTATTGCCAATGGGACTTTCGAAGTCCCGACCATCGTCGCCAGCGGCTGTGGGCCTCAGCAGCGATGATCTTCAGCCGATCAAACAACATCCTTTTTGGGTTTTCCAAAATATTTGGAAGGATGTTCAAAGGAAATATGTATAACGAACCTCATGGAATTAATATATAAAGGGCCTTTATGAGGTGGTGGGCTGGGCAGACTTAACTTAGTCCAATTATTCGAAAGACACTACCAAGGTAGGTTGCTATGTTTTATGGATGAAATTTGCTGTTCTGTTTAAATGCTTAGTTTTTGTTGCATGAGACAAACGTTGAGCGCAGTTAAGAAATCAAACAAGATCTTTCAGTGTTGAAAATTTTTCACAAGCCGAGTTCAAGTACAATTTTCCTATGCTCATCCATGCTCAAGCCTAGCTTGAGCACCATACATAGATAACAAGTCAAACTCGACTCAGCTTGGCTCATTCACAACCCTACTATCACGGTTCCACCAACAAACACAGTATGTCTGAGAAACTTAGCCTCCTGAAAACTAAACCTAAAGTGGGACAGTTGGGAAACACAACCTGATATCCTAAATAGAAATTCCTCCGCTCAAAATCCGTTAATCCCTCTACTTAATGAAAGGCAGGTGAAGAAGAAACAATAAACATATATGAACGAAGAAAACATCCTGTATCCTCTCCAAAGCTTTATCAAACTGAAGAACATTTCGAAGAGCCCTTCCTCCCTCCATGGTTGATATAACATGATTCCATTGCCATGCCAAAAGAATGAGTTATATATGATATTAAGAAGAGAATGACACATCTTCTCTTAATAAACAGGGGAAGGAGCTATCTATTTAATTTATTTTTTGGTTTGCATTATATTGTTTTTAAAAATAATTTTTTTTAAGGGTCTATCGCAGAACAGCCTCTTAACTAGTCAAAAGAAGTAAGCCGTGTACATCTAGTCCTCCCCTGACCTACCATCCGTAGAATTTTTCTTGGGTAGTTGTTGTTGTTGTTGTTTAGGGGAAGGAGCGGAGACAAGAAGTGAAGAACTTGTTTTGCATAGGGGTGAGGGTCCAGTTTATTTCACATCTAATGCCACCAAAAAAAAAAAAAAAAAGGACCTGAGGAGACAAACCCAAACTAGTATAATAAAGACTATATTTCAAATTATGAGAATGTTTCTCCGAGTTTCACAATTAGGCTTATGATTACCTTAACAGAAGCTTAAAATGTATAAAATTATGCATTGGCAGTTTCAAGTGTATAAATCTCAAGCTAAGGGCGTCCCCATCAAAGGTTGATGGGGAAGGTTTATGGTTTTGATACCACCTTCAACCTTTGATAGGGGATGAGGTTCAAGGACATTTAAGCATTTGGGGCCATTTAAAACCACCAACCATGGGGGGAAAAAAAAAAAAAAATAGGGGGAAAGAAATTGTTCCTCTCTCTCCATTATCATGTTTAAATTATTTTAAAAAAATCATTTATCTCATAAACCAAGAGTTGGAGGTTTATTTCAATGGGGAGAGAGGTTTGATGGTGGGTTTATAAAGAAGGGGTTTATGGGATGGTGAGGTGGCATGACATAAACCTCTCCCATGAACCTCTTCTATGTGGATGCCCTAATACTTCTTATCCAAAAAACAAAAATAAAATAAAATAAAAATAAAATAAGCTAATACTCACCATGCAGGGTATTCTTCCTCCAAAATCATGGAGTTGGTCAACAGAAAAATAGAATATGATGTTTTCAAAATAATAGCTCAATAAAAGAATTATCCACATAAAAGCAAAAAAATTAAAAAAACCTGCCAAAAGATCCAAATGCCCAGTGCCTGAGGCACGGTAGGTAACAAGGTCACCTAACAACCGCGCAACTGAATAAACTTCATCTTCCTCCATGGTTTTTCTGAACATTGTTCAACCGAAAGGCAATTAGAATGACTACAACTATCAACTAGCAAAACTTTGGAAACTGCAGGGTGCCTCACAAGTATTTAACACGACCCAGACAACATAAAACCTCACGAATCCCATGGTCAAACACCTCCTGATAATGTGCTTTCCAAGCATCATCTTGCATTTCATAAAAACATCTCCATCTTAGGACATCAGCACTGGCAAAGCATTGAAATATCGCCACGAAACACACGATTATCAGGAATATGGCCAACAAATGCTGCTTCCACAAATCACTACTTGAAATAGACCCTGCATCAAGTCAGAAAAAGGGTACAATATGTTAATACAGGGTACGAGCAAACCAGGATACTAAAAATTTCAAGTATTAGTAAGCAGCATTTTAACATAAAAGATAAATGAGAAAAATATATGCTGTAAGTTCATGAAGCCAGAGAGCAATAAACAATTGCGAATGTACTTCATATCAGAAACAACCATGGAGAACGAAGAATAACAGGATAGGAAGAGCCTGAGGCTGAGCATTATCGACTAATCACTAGAACAAAATCTAACAATTCAAAACATGGCAATGAAATTGCACGTACCAACCAGCTCTTTTTTTTTTTTTTTTTTTTTTGGTTGCCCCCTGTTTGAGCACAATGCAAGACACTGCTACCTTATATTATGTTTATTTATATGGTCTCCGGACCATTATGGACATCAATAGGCAATAATTTATCCCTTTCTGGTCAGATTCTGATCTCATTGATATGGCAAGGAGCCTTAAGATCATAGACTGAGAAACAAAGAATACTCTATTTAAGCACAAATAGTTTCAAGACTAAAGAAGTACCCCCATTAAACTATTCAAAAAATCCAGGTTAAATTTAGCAAAATACAGAAATATAAACAGTAAACGAGATTTGTTTCAGTCTACCCAATTACACCACCTCAGTGAAACTCCATAACTGCGATGCTCCGCCATGCTCTCCTTCCGCTTACCCACCTACCTAACTACCCATAATTGTAGTCCTCTTTCCTCCTTCGGGCCCTACCCCATTCTGTATTCGTTTCGACTTTACATATATGTAAAATGCATGTCTTTGGATTTCACCAATCTAGATCATTAATGTTAAACTAGATCAGGTAAAGTATACCATAAGGTAATTTGATCTCAACTGTAGTTAATTCCATCTAGGGAAGTAAGTTCTCATTTTCATATGGTTTCTATTGTAAATGGCTTGTCACAAAACCTTTCCTAAGCCATCTCTAAGTGATTCTCATACTCTCTATTTTGGTACATTTTAAATTGAGTGCCCTTGAAGCTCACTATTACTCTATTTCATCACTGCCACTGCCAACTAAAAGCTATAAGTAGTCTTCATTTTTCCAAGAAGCTAAGACAGATCACTGTGAACAAACAGAGTATAGCCTCCCTGTGGGCTATTGGTACACTTTCACTACATGCACAAAGATTCGTTGAAACGTGCCATTCATACCTCCTAGAATTCTTCAGAATCATGAACTTACAAGAACCTCTAATACCCTTCATCCAAAAATTTTGTAGCGAAAAAAATTTATTCGAGAGCTTATATGAACTCTACTTTATTTTTATTTCAAAAAAAAAAACAAAAAAAAAAAAGATTACTCTATTTATTACTCATTTTAAGAGAAGCAATCAGGCTGCAAATGCAATCTCCAGTATCTGAATAAAGTTAATTTTGCAACGAGATACAAAAAATATTACTCCATGTTTATTACTCATTTCAAGAAAAGATTCAAAACTTAGACGACTACCAAAAGCATACTGAATGAAACAAACATTCATGACTCGATGAGAGGTTTTTCCCCCTTTATTTTCACTTTCTTTTATACATTTTTACTTTTGTATTTTGAGAAAAGCATGAAAGAGCTATATGTATCATGTCATTCTTTTTTATTAAAAGAAACACAAAAAAGAAAAAAGAATATGCACCTTACCCACAGAACAATGACTTGATGTCCCACCATAGGAAGAATTTGTAGCCAACATAAAAATGAGGTGCATTGCTAGTAGAAATTGCAGAACAGTAACAACTGTTGCAAACCTTGTCCACCAAAGCCATCTTTTGTATCTTAGCTGTGCAAATATAATGGTAGTTTGGTTTTATATCATCGCAGAAGGCAGCTAATCAGACATATAGGAACGCAGCCAAACAAATTAAGAAAATCCAGACTCAAGATTTGAAGAGATAACGATTTTGATATACACTGGACAATAATTTTAATAAAAATAAGAAAAAGGATTTTATGCACCAAAACTACCTACTTATGTTTCTCACTTTTTGTGGGAAACTACCTTTTATAAAAAAGAATTGCGAGAAACTACCTTCTATGATGGGTTTTTTTGCGAAGTAGTACCCGTTAGATGGAAACAGCCTAATAGTGTCAAATTTTACTTGCAAAATGACTAAAATGCCCCTCATTGTTCCTCCTCATTTCCCTCTCTCTCCCCTATATCTCACTTTGTTCCTCTGTAACTCACGTTTCTTCATCTCTCTCTGTTATCTCTCCCAGAAAATCAATTCATAATCAATCACTAAAACCAGACAAATTGCCCAACTAACATCAAACCCAAAAATCGAATCAACTATCACAAATTAAACACCACAAAGAACAAGCAAATAAAAAATTTTCCCACGAATTGCATTCAAGAACAGAGAAACAAACACAAATCCAAAATCAGACACAATTGAATGAGTGAAATCTGACAGATATCGCAATTGGGCATCTGTTAGGAAGACTGGGAGAGAGAAACCTGCTGGTACTTCCTAGTAAGCTTATACGGCATGGATGATGCCGATTCAGGAGGCGACAGAAAGGTGGTGATGTTGGTTTTGAAGATAGAAAGAATTGGGATAAGACGTGGACCTCGGTTTAAGGTTTTATTGAGTTGGTGGCGGAGGTAGGCATCATAGCAGCGGCGGATACGGTGGAGGTTGGCGGCGGAGGGTGGTTGGGAGGACAGAGAGGGGGGAGGACGATGAGTATTAGACACCATTGTTGCTAATGTTGGAGGAGAGAAATGGGCCATAGGGAATTAATTTTCTTTTTCAAGTTGGGTTTAAGTGAATGTGGAAAGTGGGAAGTATTTTAGTCCTTTCACAAGTGAAACTTAACCCTGTTAGGCAATTTCCTTAAATGGGTACTAGTTCACAAAACAAAATATCATAAAAGTTAGTTTTTAACAAAGACAAATTATAAAAGGTAGTTTCCCACAAAAAGTGGGAAACATAAGGTAGTTTTTGACAAAAGAATCCTTAATAAAGCTTCTCAACTTGGGTTAATGTTTAGCTTAACTATGTATTCACATCATACAACTGATTTATAAGATAGATTAGTAAAGTCATGTTTCTTCAAAATATTCGAGAAAATTGGGTCTATTTCATCAAATTAATTAGGTTCCTTTCATTCAGATTAGGTACATAGCTGAACAAAAGGGTAATTCAAGATTTCTAAGATTTCACAGCAATCAAAGCAGTTTGATATTCAGTTTCACATTCCAAATTTTACATGCCAGTAGGCCTAATCAATCTCAAAAATATTTCCACTAGGGCTTTCAGATAGGAGCATGCAAAACAGTTTTTCATTCTTCCTTTTTTCAAACCTTATCTATCATAGACGTAATTAAGCATAGCATGTTACTCTTTGTTGACAGACTTAGAATACAAATCATATCTTGATGTAGCCGGCCAAAAGCATGAAATTCTCATAGATTTTATTCAATGGGTTGCTCTCAATATAAGCAAATCAGGAAAAGAAGTTAATGGTTCAAAGGATTGCATCATAACAACAATAAATAATAAGATTCAGAGAAAACTAAGAATTAAACCAAAGGCAAAAGGCAAAAACTATCATGCAAACAATTATATTGCAGGAGACAGAGGTACCTAAAGAGAATGCAAAAGGCGAACCACTACTTCAACGCTAATCCTAGAATGTGTAAAACTCTCACTAGAGCTATGTCCTCAATGAGCTCTAGATGAGCCAAGTCTTGCCTAATCAACTACCTAAAAATCATCTTAGGCACTCTTCTTTTTCTCTTTCAATCCCTTGCATCAATGCTCACTGGACACTTCCTCTCCCTTGCATCGATGCTCACTCAGACACTTTCTCTTTTTCTCTTGCAATCCCTTGCGTAATCAACTACCTATATATCTTCTTACCATTTAAGTCTTGTCTCTCACAAATTACCTTTTTTTGATAAAGAAAAGGTACTGTATTAATAGAAGTGGTAAAGTACAAATTAGGAGGACAAGGAGTTCTCAAAAGAAACCTAAGTACAAATCACCCATGACGTTAGATGTCAATAAGCGTGGTCCCCTTAAAAAGTACCCGCCGCTTTGGCGCACGTATAAGGGCATCCACAATGGTTAAAATCTTTAAGACTCTTAAGACTTGCCACATCAGCATTTTGGTGTTTAAGACCCAATCACAGATTTCTCTAATTTTACACCACAATGGTTTAAACCTTTAAGATTTTTAAGACCCACTAATTTTTTTGTGGGGCCCAGCCATTTTCATTAACTAAAATACTCCCTCCGTCCATTTCAAATGTTGTCAAACTACCCAAAATGTTTGTCCATCTCAAATGTTGTCAAACCAATTCTTCCCCACTTACTTCTCCATATTACCCCTCCACTATCTACCAAATACAATTTAAAATTCTCAACTCAACCCTCTCTCCTAATATAAAATCATAAACCAAACCCCACTAACAATATAAACTAATACACTATTAAGGGTAAATATGAAAAAATCAACCCTTATAATTGTTTCTTAAAATCCGCACCATAATTGGTTTAACAACATTTGAAATGGACGGAGGGAGTATTATTTTAATGGAGTGGGTACCACAAGAGAATCTTAAACAGAGTCTCTAGATCTCAAGACTCAACTTAAGATCTTAAATTTCAAACTCAACCACAATGAATTAAGACCTTTAAGATCTTTAAAATTCATAAAAATTTAAGATCCTTGAGAGACTCAATGTGAAAGCCCTAAGCCACATACACAATGGAACTCTTAAAATTACCTAAATGGAACCATTCCCACTTCACCAATCACAACATTATAAAATGCATCTCTAAAGAGTGTTGTCACAAATCCAATAAAGCATTGTCATCTTCAGCATCAATAGATCATGAATTACAGTAGTAGCCACTTAACCTACCCAAACCATGCAGGCATGCACCATATAAAAGCAAAATCTGTCGAAGTCCATCCTATGTTAGTATATGATTGAATAAGGCAATTCAGAATAGCAAAATGTTAGAAAACAATTCCGATAGTTTTCTTAGCTCTTCAAACTTTAATTTTTCCCACATAATTGAAATAATACACAGAAAGCAAATATCAGTTCCACCCATTTTAGGCCATTTAGGGGGGGAAACCATTGATCAACATGATTAAAAACAGCAAAATTAAACCCCAAATGAAAACCCAAAACAGGGGTGCAAAATTACCCGTCTTTGAAGCCGAGAAAGATCATCAGAAACAACTGCACCATCAGGGGAAGAATCCAGAATGGCAGTGGCAGCGGCAAGCTGGTGAACAGCGCAGCGAACCATGGCCACAATCCTCACTCCAGCGGCAGCCATGACAAGGACAAAGGGTAGAATCTTTGCCCGACTGCAAGATCGCAGGAGCCCCAACACCATGAGACACCCACCAAGGATGAGAACCCCAATGTTGGACACACCCAGAACGATGCTCGTCCATCTCAGGTTCTTCAACACCTTCTTTGTCAAACCCAACATTGTTATTCAAATCACCCACCTTCACATATTTTCATTGGATGATTACCAAAAAATTTGGGGTTTTCATTTGATTGAAATTTGTTTGTTTGTTTGTTTGAGAGAGAGTCGACGGCCACGGGAGGAGGATGGTTGTAGAGGAGACAGAATATCGCAGGCAGGCAGAGTCCCAGCCCACGGCGGTGGTGACGGCTGTCTATTTTTTCTCGCTATCTCTCTCTCCCTTATTTTCCTTCCCCCGCGGTGGTGGTTATTTGGAAGATTGGAATTTAATTTTATTTATTTTTTTGCTTTTTTTTTTATATATAACATAAACTTCTGATTTTCATTGAAAGGTTATTCATGGACGGGACAATCTATTGACCGGGCCATGAAAGTAGCATATGCCGATCAAGCATTTAGGTGAATAACAAGTCCGACCCATTAACCTAATAAACCTGATTCATGGACCAAAATCATGTTAAGCCTGGCCTGTGTCCGGCTCAAGCCCTCCTTTGAATAACTCTAACAAGTGGTTGAGATTGGGCAAGAAAAGTAGTACTTTTTTATATCCATTGCTATTTAGTCATAAAATTAAAATTATAATTATAATATATATATATATATATGTATGGGCATTTTTTGGAAGCAATGAGGCGTGCCACATAAGCTATAAATTAATTTTGAAAATTAAGTGAAAATAAGATAAGAAGAGTTAGATCCGATTACAATTCAAATAAAATAAATAAATAAATAAGATAAGTAGAAGCTAATCATACTTCTTTTTCATGATAAGATTAACATTCATGATAAAAGTATCAATAAGCAAAAAAGAAAAAGAAAAATGCAATTCCACATGCCCATGTGTCTCTCTATAATTATTATATAAGTCTCTAAAATTTTCTC
>BSSO01006375.1:0-12034 GCA_030267885.1 Mesembryanthemum crystallinum
TGTACAGTACCCTATAAATACTCACCACTACACTGCTTGTAAAGACCAGATTGATAGCAATAAGATTCTCCCTTCTCTTTTCTTTTGCTTCTTCCACTTGAGCTTCCATGGCAGCAAACGTCAACAATAGCTGATCTGTCCTTGAGGCTGCCTGCAGATATTCTAGAGGAAAGCGTGTCTACTGCTGGGGATGATGATGATGATGATAGCACTGAACGTGCAGGTCGTGCTGCTGATGATGACGACAATGATGATGAAGATGACTTCCGTGATGAGGGTGATGATGACAATGGGGATGGTGGTGAGGAAGCACTAGCTGAAGAGGCAGGAGAAGATGGGGTAGCCGCAGCTGCACCAGCCGGATGCAGTAATAGAGAATGGAATTGGTGGCGGTCTTTTTTGAGAGACAGCCTTGGCAACAATAAGGACTGAATAAGGTTAATATTAGTAGTAATAGTAGTAGTGGGATGATTTTGTGTTTTGGAAAATTTGTTTTTCTTGGAAGAGGTAGAGTACGTACCATTAATGTGAGTACTACTAGTGTTGAAGTAACGATAGGAAGGTGGGGGAGTAAGAGGAGGAATTGAGAGATGATGATGATGATGATGTGGATCATTATTACTGTGACAAGAGTCATACTGGTCGCGGATCATATGGTGTTTGGGAGTACCTGGTGTGGATTCCCAAACAAAGGGCACCGCAGCTGCTTCTTGTGCATGATACCCACCTTCTGATTCTGCTATGCAGGAGTTGCTCATTAGAGACATTTCCCGGGACAGCATTTTATGTACAGATCTTCTTGCTACTAACGCTCCACCAGCTAATTCCTTGGTCTTGGTCTTGGTCTTGGTCTTGATTGATTGGAGAGGTTTTGCATCAACTACTTGATCAAGATGATGATCTCTTCTACATCTTAAGCTTGTCGCCATTGATGTTTGTTTATACAACTTGAAAGACTAGACAAACTGAGCTAGTTTATTAGTACCACTACTTTCCTTTGCTTACTTATAGTAGGGTCAGTGAAGATTGTGGTTAGAAAACAAGTTGTGTCAGCTAACTTAGGCCCCCCAACTACTGACTCAACGAACCTCTCTTAATTAAGCAACGTAGCAGATCAGAACAGACTCGGTTAGTTTGCTACCTAATTAGCAGCTGCTTTCTACTTTGTGTGCATGATTCACAAGGATCTAGATTCCTGCGATGTGTGAGTGTATGTGTGACCACAATCTTATTGACTCAAAAGCAAAGGGGTTGTCTACATGAGCAGTAATAGGTTAGAAACGTACCAAGTATGATATATATGACGCACCGTCTTATGAATACGCCTCTCCATGTTCACTTCCCGGATAGATTGGCACGTGAACTCAAAGAGCATCCATCTCCAAAAATCAGATTGGACTTTCTTTTTATACCACATACTACTATATACACTAATTAATTTAACGAGTATCATGCAAATGTTATCATAGCGCTTCTCCCTCTGATTGTTATTGCATCTTGATCTCCACTCAATTAATACTCCTAAAGGTGCATTCAATTTACCTGAAGTGAACGAACAGAACTTAACTAAACTAAATAAATAGTATTATGTGTGAGAAAAATTAAGTTGCCGGAACTAATATGAATATAACAACCTGAAGTTGAACAACTTGAAATAGGATTCAATAAGGTGAAATGAACACACACTAAATTATCGAGTTTTTTCAAATTTTACAGGTTCAGATCAACAAGTTAGTTTGTTTAACGTGATTGAGGCGACTCTTATGTTAAAAGTTTGGGGATCAAATCAAAGGACTTGTGAAATCACATGAGTAAAATGTTGCAACGTTCACCAAAAGAGAAGAACCCATCACATGCATCTGATCTTTAATTCCCATTCATCTTTCATTTTGTGCATGTTCCTACGTAGTTTAGCTTACCAAATTACACGGTTACACCAACTCAGTAATTAATTGCCAACGTGTACAAAGATATGGAGGGGGAAAAGAGAGCAGCAAAATGAATTACACTTTCACCAAATCAGTCCTCATGCGGTTGTCAAAAGAGGGAAAAAGAAAAAAGAAAAAAGAAAAAAAAATCTTAGTCCTCATGTGATTATGATCTCCAAGCTGACACTCATCAATTTTCATACTAATTAAAATAGATTGTGCGACTCTAATTAATAATAATAATAATAATAATAATAATAATAATAATAATAATAATAATAATAATAATAATAATAATGAGTTGTGAGTGGAAATCTACCTTAATAACTTGGACATTATATTATTGTCCTATTCCTCCCAAGGATAAAACTTGCTTATAAAAGAGCAAATTTATTGGCCATACGCATGTATCATTGAAATCAAAATCAAGCGAATACATGTCTCACATAATCAAAAGGCAAAATAATCTCTTCTCCTAGAAAACTAACTTTAAACACTTTGATTATTTATTCTTTGTAACATATAGTAGCAGATTTTACTAATAATAGAGTATATAATAGTAATAGAGTATATAATAGTAATAGAGCGGATATGTTTACATTTTTTTCATGTTGCAAAGTATCCAACTATGCAGGTGGGGGTAGGGTTGGGGTTGGGGGGAACTTCCCTGGATAAACATTTGCATACTATGAGAAATTTCCCTTTCATGCGCAATTGCGCATAATGTACAACTTGTGGTCGACTTTTACTTAATTCCATCAGTATCTTATCTAGAAGTTGCATCAACCCAGCTGTCAAGATTAGCACCTTCTAGATCTAGCAGAAGAAAAGCCCCAAATATGTGCGTGCCTGTAACGAGTGTTTTTTTTTTTTTTTACAACTTCATGTCAATGATATTCTTAAAATATAAACATCAAAAAGTTCTAGGTGCCGCTAGCCTAATTTATAAAATGATGAGTTTTTCGTTCACAGTTCTTCCATCCCTTTCTCCTCCCTCCTTCACTTTTGAGTTTCTAAGAGATCAAAATAGGGCTAGAGATAGAAGCTCTTAAAAGAGGATGNTTTGTGAAGGAGAAATTAGGTCAAACGGCACCTTATTCTTTCTAATATTTTCCTTTCAAATGTTGCACAAACCTCCATTTTGATTCTAGGAATGCTCACTTTACAAGACTCAAAGGAAGAACTACATGAACCAGACCTACATGGGTATATCACTATTTCCTCTAATGAAAAGTGTCAAGGATACATCAGGCAGAGAAAGAATGCATCATGGTATGGTATGCTTCCATCTTAGCTTTTACCCAATACGCTACCATTATGAGCACCCCATTTTTGAAGACATAACGTCAGTATAATACATATCAGATGTGTGGAAAACTGTCTAAAATGGGAAGTTGGCGGACAAGAAAGAGATTCAATATCCAATATGCTACCATCATGGGTATATAGCTAAATTAGCTTTGTTCTCTAATGAAAAGGATAAATCAGGCAGGCAAAGAGTGCACCATAGTATGGTATGCTTTCATCCTAGCTTTACCCAATATGCTACCATCATGAGTACCCCCATTTTTACAAACATGACATCAGTATAAATGTATAATACATATCAGACGTGGGGAAAACTGTCTAAAATGGGCAATTGGACAAGAAAGAAATTCAATACTTAAACACTGCATGAACATGCACCTCTTGAAACAATGCAAAACGAGTGAGCCTTGCAGAAACTTCAAAAGCCAACACTAGCATCATTAAAGGCTGCTTACTAAGAAGCGCCACGCCTTGAACTCATTCTTCAGGTACAATGCAGGACCGATACCAGAGACATACACCCAATCTTTGCCACAAAGCCATCACATCGTTTGATCCATACTTGTCTGAAAAGGTGAAGTCATCTGGAGGCAATTGCCCATTTTTGTAGTCTTTGCAGAAAAAGAAGACGGGAGGGGGGATGATTTGCTTTGCCCATACTATTTCATTTCTTATGCAAGAACCACAATGCTTCTTACTTAGTTTCAACATATCTTTCTCCCCATCCATCTCACATATTATGTCAATTATAGACAACCGTGTTTAGTTTACATTTTACAAGTATGTGCAAAATATATGGCTTCAGTCTCCATTAAATTTTCAAGACATGAAAAGTGGCACTAAACCATTAAAACACCAAAAGCTTGGAGAAAAGGCATCTTTCAAACACCATAAAGAAGAAAAATCCCATTCCTTGTTGAAAATAACAACAGGGGACAATAACGATTTTGTGGCCTAGAGGACACAATGTTGCATAAACACTAGTCACATAAAACTAGGAGTAACCAAATCAATGCTTCAGGCACAATGTTGGGTTCAAACTCGCTAGCATCTAAGAGATGATTAGGAACAATCCCAACCAATGTATAAAAAGGCAATCAACTAGCTAATGCAAACCAATTCCTATAATGATATTCTGTAGAAAAAGAATTGGGAGGTGGATCACTAGAATGTTAAAAAAAAGGGAGTACATCAATATCAAAACAAGAGTAAAAACATGAAATGTTTTGTGGTTAAGAGTAGCAACAGCAATATAGGCTCAGTAATAGAGACGGTTTTCTTTCATTGATCATAATAAGAGCAAATACTGGTTGTTAAGGACCTTTGTACAAGCCCAGGCTCAGTCCATAGATACACGAGTAAACCCCGAAATTGAAGAGAGATGAAGAGTCGCATAACATAATGAAGCACAGACAGACACAGTCACAGAGGTTGAGCGCACACAGGCAATTTATTACAAGGAAGGGCTTTGAGGGACACATATTAGAATGGTTAAAAACAGATGAATTAGTTGAAGTTACAAATGAGTAGCTAGCTTCTTCTTCACATTACGAAGGCAAGAACGACAATGACAACATCAACATACAACAACAACAAGAAGAAGAAAAAGAAAAGAAGCAAAATGAAGAGAAGGAGAGTGGAAACATATCGTCGGGAAGAATTAATCACAAGTGTTAGCAGCAGCGGCAGCAGCAAAATGCCTCCAAAGATAGCGGCCGCTTGCCATGTCGACGAAAGTCCAGAATCCCCAAGCAATCGCCGATTTCACCTTATCCTTTGAATACAAATAGGAGTAGTAACCAATTGAATCAATCAAACAAACAAAAATGAATGATTATAATGTGAAGAAAAGAATAAAAAGGGAAGAAAGAGAAGTGAGACCTTGCAGGAGAGAGGGGAAGAAGAGGAGAAGGAATCCTTGGGAGATTCATCGTCGGTGAGAGATTGAGATTGAGATTGAGATTTGAGGTTCTTGAGGACGAAAAATCCGGCGAGGGTTGCTGACAGAAATAGCAGTATTATTCTCAGCGGGCACATTTCATCGACCCAATGCAAACAGCTACTGGCTACTGCTAGAGATTGATGAAATTGGGGAAAAAAGAAAGATGGGCCTGGAACTGGAACTGGAACTTTTTTTTGCTAATCAGAAACTGGAACTGGAACTGGAACTGAGGAGGCTGGAGGGGTACAAGAAAAGGAAAGAGTAGGTTGGACTGTTAAGAGTTAAGACGCTCTCTCTCCCCCTAGTCTTTCCCGTCAACTTTTGTGTGCCGTAATCTTACGCAAACCAGTTTAGTTATTACTCCCTCCGTTTACTATTTAAATCACTATTGAGAACAATATTTAAGGAGAGAAGGAAATCATCATATTGTCCTTATTTTACTAGTGGGTATAAAGGTGATAGTGACTTGATGAGAGAAAAAAAGCTAACTGTAGTTTGATACTTTGAAGGGAATTATTTGCCAAAAAAAAAAAAAGTGTCACATTGGTTTGTGAACGGATTAAAACGGAATGTGTCATGTTAAATAGTGAACGGAGTGAGTATTAATTATTTTGTTTTTGAAGTGGTGAGGGAAAACCACCAAGATGAAAACCACTATTACCATCACTTGGTTCACTTGAAGAAGCTTATTAAGTCAATTGACCATATTGGTATTTAAAATGGCACCAAAACGACTTTTGATATTTTTATTATGTCCGACGACTAATTGTTTTTTTTTTCTTTTCTTTGGACTCCGACGACACTTTGGATACTGGATTCAATCAAGGTAAATGGTAGGCAACCCTTTATCTTTCCTTTTAGCTTTTTCTCCAATCTTCTAGTAGGACTTGGCAGTAGTATTCTCTTTTTCAGGGCCGGCTATTAGGGTATTCAAGTGGGACGGTTACACAGGGCCCCCAATTGGGAGCTGAATTAAGGGCCCCAAACTTGAAACTTGTTTTTTGTAATTAATCCTACAATAAGTAATACAATTGAGAAGGGAGAGTGAGTCGTTGGGCCTTGATTTCTTGGCAACTGGTCATTTATTCGAACCAAGTTGAGAGCCTCATATGGTTTTCGTTTTCTTTTCTTTTTTCACTTCATATATTTTGCAGCATTCATAATTCCCTTTGCTGCTGAACTACCTTCATTTATTTATTTTTCACTCATTTCTTCACCTTTTTATTGTTATTCATTTTAATATTCTATATCTCTAATGTTTCTTTGTTTTAATATTGGATATTGTGATTGAAATTTTCTTAAAATGTTGATTAAATAAGGTGAAATGAACACACCATATGTATTATACAGTTAACTTTAATACTACTACTTTTTTTAAACATATATGCATTGATAATATAGATTCTTATAATATAATTCTATTTCACATCTTAAAAGTTTTAAGAGCTACGTGATGTCTAACTTTCAACAATTCCAAATTCTTAATTCTCATTATTCGTATCACAAACATATTTTTTTCAAAAAAAATTAGTGAGTCTTCGCTTGGTCACCAAAAAAAAAAAAAAAAATGTTTTGCATTTTCTCATCTTTTAACGAATTATGTGGAAAGCTATATTCAATGAAAGTCAGGAGCGTCATTTTTAATAGTAGCACAAGACTCCAAAATGCTTGGAACGCCCCTGCTCTCTTTGATCATCCGGAACAGCAGCAAAATGTTTCTTGTAGTCTCTGACCTTTTTATAGTCTCTCATGAGATTATCCCACTTGTCATTGCACTGATTCTGGCTCCGGTAACACCTTTTTTTTTTCCAGCAGTACTCTTCAACCCATTTCCACCTCATTTTAGTCACTGCCGGCTTCATCAACACCAACGGACGATGAAGAAAAGCAGAAAAAGAAGACAAGGCTTGTTGTTGTAGTAGTTGTGATTGGTATTTTGATGATTTGGTTAACTTTCGTCGCTCGTCTTCCATCTTCTTCTTGTGTGATTTAGGAATAAAAGATAGTGTGTATTATGGTCCGGCTTCATCTTGATTTGCGCCTCTTATGGACCCAAAAGGGCAAAACTAAGGACCAACAACTTAACACAAACAAAACTATGGCAAATGATTTAGGAACAAAAGGTAGTGTGTATTATGGGGTACATCTATATTTGGAGAGACAATCACTTGGCGTTACCAACCCATTATACTGTTTGGTAGCCTACCCATTGAATTCTACTATTTAGCACAAACCCGAATAATAGAATCCCACTATTGAAAAAGGATTCCCACCCAATAATTAATTGATAATTGAGGTCGATATTATGGAAAGTAGTTCATGATGCTTAAGAAAGGGGGAAAAAAAAAAACTCAACAAAATTAAATTCATAAGTGCATTCCCATTATTAAAAAGGTGGATTCGTTTCAACTAAAATGATATAGATTGAACAAAATCAATTGAACTAAACTCATTTAAATGTACTAAATTGAACGAAACTGACAAGTTAAAATGAACACAAATATATAAATGTACTAAATTGAACGAAACTGACAAGTTAAAATGAACACAAATATATAAGAGTAATTAATACATTTGAAACTTGTCCGGCTGCCATTTTATTAGTAATCGACTACACGATGAGTGTAGTACAGGAGTATTTACACATGCATCTCAGCAAAATAAGAAAACATGTCCTGTTTTTGTTTTTGTTTTGGCATCACAAATCACAAACATATAAAAAGAAAAGAAAAATTAAACTCTACATCCGGGTAATGAGGGAAAAACCCGGGTACAACTATCTCCCCCTCTCTGGTATATATAGTACAGTAAATAGTGTATAGTAGTAGACTAGTAGTAATTCCCATGACAAGTTACAGCATTTCTATAGCTAAGCTTCAGAAATTGCTAATAACTCGGTCAGGAACAAAATTTATCAAATTTACAAAGGAAAAGGCACACCCCACACAGAAATGTACATCAATGTAGAAACAAAACAAACAGACAATAATTTCCGGAAAAGCGTACCGGAGAGGCGAGCCTTTGGATAATGGATGATGATGTTTGATTGTAGTTGTAGTTGTAGTTGTAGTTGTAGTGATCGCGTGGTTGTTAATAGTGGAATAGCAGCAGGCATTGTATTCTGGTAGTACTACTTAATTGGATTCATCAATCAAAGCTGGTAATTGAATTGGAGTAGGATGATGAGGTTCAAAGTCAGGTTCAGGTTCAGGTTCAGGATCCGGGGCAAGCTCTGTTGTGGCTTCCGGATGAGAGCCATAGACGAATGCAGCAAGATGGGGCCTAACCTTGTTATTCCAAATTTCATTGTAGGACACTGAATCTCCAGCTATTTTCATCACCTCCACCACAACCAAGTTGTCCGTCAACGGCCTTATCTCAACCCTGGCAACGAAATTGGCATTGGGTCCTTGCAGGTCAATCCCCCAATCCTTTCTCCTCTTGAATTTGATCTCGGCGCTTTCAATCTCCTCAAGTTTGTCAAGGATTTTGTGGGCTGGCTCCTCCGACATGAACTTATCCCCATCCACAATGGGATTGAAGGACTGGTCGAAGAGGCCTGATAGGTTGAGACCCGAAGAGAATGAGATCAAATCGAAGGCGTTGAGAGAAGAGCAGGCGGCGCTGGTGCTGCTGCTGGTGCTGGTGCTGGTGCTGCTGTCTCCATCCCCGTTCCCGTTCCCGTTCCCGTTCCCGTCACGTACAACCTGATCAAGCTGGTGGTGGTTCTTGTCAGCAATTGAATCGTCGTAGTCGTAGTAGTCATCGTGGTAGAAAGAGAAGGTGAAGGGGGCACCCTTTGTAAACCAAGGGTCGCGGATGATGTGGTCCAGGGTGATGCGTGTGGTTGGGTTGACGTCGAGGAGGCGAGAGAGGAAGCGTTTGAGGTCAGACGACATCCATTTGGGACATTTGAACTCCCCTTTGTAAATCTTCTTGTACATGGCCATGAGGTTGGGGTCGTTGAAGGGGAGGTAACCGGCGGTGAGGACGTAGAGAACGACCCCGCAGGACCAGACATCAACCGTGGCACCCTGGTAGCCCTTCTTGGCAAGGATCTCAGGGGCCACATAAGCAGGAGTGCCGCAGAGGGTGCGGAGGATGATTCCGGCGTCTGAGGTGTCCTTGACGGCGGCGCTGAGTCCGAAATCGGAGACCTTGAGATCACCTTTGTCGTCGATTAAGAGATTCTCAGGCTTGAGGTCGCGGTGGTAGATGCCCCTTGTGTGGCAGTATCCGATGGCGGAGATGAGCTGTCGGAAGTACTTGCGTGCGAGATCCTCGGAGAAGCGACCCTTGGCAACCTTGGCAAAGAGCTCGCCGCCCTTGACGTATTCCATAACGAAATAGATCTTGGATTTGGAAGCGAGGACCTCGTAGAGGCGGACGATGTTTGGATGGCGAAGGCGGCGCATGATGGTGATCTCACGCTTGATGTTCCCCATCAGTGTGCTGCTGCTGCTGCTTGCGATCTTCTTTTTGTTGATCATTTTAATGGCAACGCTCTGCCCATTATGCAGGTTCCTGGCATAATACACCTTGGCAAAGGCGCCGCACCCCAGCAGACGCCCAACCTCGTATTTACCGAACAAAGCAATCTTGTCGCTCATCGATCGATCCATCCAATAATTGATTTAGTTCCTGCTGCTCCTCACTGGCTGCACCTGCACCTGCACCTGCACCTGCCGGACATGTCCCGTCCCGATTGGATGGATTCGTATTTCAGATTTGGGGCTGAGATACGATGTCAAAGCCCCAAATTGAATTTTGGGGGAATTTGGAATAATTTTAAGAGCAAAGCAGGCAGCAGCCGCAGCAGCAGCAAATTCAGGCTTCAGAAGGGGGCGGTCTACAATAACAAAAAAAAAAATTGCTCTTTCTCTTTCTCTCTCTTCTCTCTGATGCCTGATCTGTTCTTCTTTGCTGGCTAATTATCACTTTTTTGAGGTTTTCCGCTTTTGGAGGGGAATGAATGGGTAACTAGGAGTAACTAGCAACCGTTGGTTTTTCCTTCCCTAAATTCTAGTACGAGTAATTCAATTCATTTGTTTGCTTACTAGTACTCCTACTTTGCTTACTTTTCTTATGACGGGATATATTAAAAAAGTAAAAACCATGCCTTTCTTCTTGTTTTTCTTTTCTTTAAAAATCAATATTCACAAAAAAAAAAAAAAAAAAAAATATCAGCAAAACAGGCTTTTGTGTGCTGGAAACCTGGAATGTTCGTCCCTCTAAGGAATTAGTCCTACCAATAATTGAGGTCCACGTGGATGGACGGTGCTAATCTCCCATGATGATAATATCACAGACACAGTCCCTTATCAAAGAGAAAAAATAAATAATAAATCTCCTGATTTTTGCAGTAGAAAAATGTAGAGTACTCACTCTACAATCAGTCAGGGCCCCACGCGTGTTCATCATGATTCATGGTCTATGTTTGCAACACGGCTTTCCTTTAATCTTCTTGTGCCGGGCCTGGCCGGGCGCCTCCTACACAGTGCACACGTATTATTATTAACGGTAGAAATGATATTTTTATTTTGGTACGGCAGATTCAAATAGTGTTTTTAGATTAAAAAAATAAAAATAAAGTACAATAAAAATGGAAAAATTGCCAGAGTTCAACTTATTGTTAAAAATTCTCTATTACAATTTTTAAAAATAGAAACTCTTTTGTAGGATACTTTCGCACTACATGGATCCCCAAACCACCTAATTCAATCTCTTTCCAACCTAAATAACCCTGAAATAACCAAAATACCCTCGCATTTTTTGCATGTTAAATTGGTCAGAGGTTTGAGGAACTCCCACTAATGGTGAAGCTAGTACCTTGGTAAAGATAGAGAGGATATATAAGTGAGAAAGAGAAGAGACCCCTTTACCTTTGACCCTTATGAGGGTCTTTAGAGTGGAGTAGCTTCAGGGTATACTAGTGGGTTTTGTAATTGGATCGGCCTAGAGGTCATTGTGGACCTCCCAAACACATTCTTATTACTCCCTCCGTTCCACTAAAATCTTGACATAAACCATTTTTGGTGTTCCCCTAAAATCTTTACATGGAGTAAAATAGTAAAAGATTTTTTTGATAAAATTTCTAAACTATTTCACCCAAACCTATCCGCCCATTATTTAATTCCCAACCCCCTCCCCTCTCTCCTCTCTGGGCAATTTTGAAAGTCTTATACCATATCAAACTTTCTTAATCTACGTGCAATTTCCATCTGTTAGATTTTAGAGGAACAGAAGGAGCACTACTTTATTTTCGCCTCTACTTTCACCTAATAAAGTGATGTACTTACCAACAAGTGGTTGGTGTGAGTGATTCAGCACTCTCATCCCTTAAGTAAGGTCGAGGGTTCGAATCTTTTGAATGGAGAAACTGATGGCTGGGAGCACTTTACCCCTTCGTGGGCGGACCCAATGCGAACAGATCTAATATTGGCCCAAAGGGTTAGGGTGAACCTGTGGTTAGACCCAAAAAGTGAAGTATTTTATTGTAAGGATATTTTGTGTAGAGCCCCCTTATAAAATGGACCTTTTGGAAAAAAACCACTTATACAATTTTTATTGTGGGGAACCCCCTTATAAAAACAAAAGGATATGACAAACACCCCTTAGTTTATTTTACGTCCAATTTAAATGAGATTTTGACCGATTTATCCTTAGCCATTAAGCATATATTTGTTTAAAATATACAATACTCCCTCCGTCCCCCACTTACCTTAACAAAAAATCCCAAAATCAAGTCCCCTACTTACATTAACATAACCATATTTTCCTCATAATCTCCCTTATTTACCCCCCCCCCCACTATCCCTTACATACGATAAAAAATTATACTTTCTCTCTCCAATCA
>BSSO01006376.1:0-12030 GCA_030267885.1 Mesembryanthemum crystallinum
TATAGAGTTTTAATCAATACAACCACCAATACTTCAACACCACCACCAATGACCACAAACCCAAGCAAGAAACCATATCAAACCAACAAAAACCTGCCAAACCAACTATAGAGTTTTCATCTCTATCACAACCACCAGTACTTCAACACCACCACCAACGACCACAAATTCAACAAACCATATGAAATCAACAAACACCTTATAATAAGAGGTGAAATTTTAATAGTGGCAAAAACTACTCATTTCAAATCAAAGATACTAAAACGTAAGCTCCCGCACGACTAAAAGGTTAATCCCAAATGAAGATGACTGTGAAAACAAAAACAAAAATTAGATATAGGTTATAATTTTGAGATAGGGTCCTTTTTAGCTCTATTTTTGGCTTGTTTCCTTTCTATGTCAAGAGGAACCCTGGCTTCATCATCACCTAAGTTTTGTCACATGTAAATGCTGCATTTTGAGTTTAAATAAAGATACTTGATTGGTTGAACCAAGGGAAATAAGCATGAAGCCAGCCTTACACATCCAGACCTACATAGAGGGCTATTTTGTGCTTTAACTTGATATTACTTACATTAGACAGTGGAAAAGGAGTTGCAGATAAAAGGCACATATATCCAGTTCTTATTTGGCATGTTACAAGCCTAAACAAGTGAGAATCAAGGCAAAAGACGTGCATTAAGAATCGAATCAGATTGCATGTCAGAAACAGTGCACAAAGGGGAGTCTTGAGCTTGTTTGTGATCTTTTGGGATGGTTGCTGGTTCTGGCACTTTGGGGCATGATTATGCAGACAATAATCATCAAAGTTTGGAGTACTTTAAGTGATAAAGAAGGCGAAGAACCTTGGTTAGAACCTGATATGCAACCAGGTCAGAACCATGTGATTGTGTGGTTTTTAAGATGGTTGAGCTTCATTCTGGGTGCTTAGCTAGTTCCATGTTTTATTCTTGGTTTGGGACAACTCTAAGGAAGGTCCAAGAAGTATTAGGAGTGTTGTTCAAGCGTCAAAACACATGAGGACAACAACAAACCATACACGGCCAGAACCATAGCTGCATATGTAATTAACCTCAGCAGGTCGAAAATCATTTACTTTTTACTAGAACATCTACCAATGAACTGTCTCATAGTGTCTAAAGGCTGCCATAATAGTGAAATATAGCTAATCACAATAATCGCCTAATTTAAGTGATAACCATTACCACAACCAGAGAACAAAAGAAAGATTCTAGCCACAAAAGAACATTTCTTTTGGTTCTAGGCATGAGAAATTCACCCAAAAAATAAAAAAACCAACACTTACAATGAAAATGCTAAAAATTGCATGTCTGTTAGCATATTAGCACATTGTGGATGACCCATAGAACATTCAATTCGTTTCAATTGCATAATACCACAACCTAGGAGTTTTCAAGCTCATTCACTCTAATAGAAAAAAAAAAAAAAAAATCTTGTTTTTGGCACATTCTAATAGAATAGCAGCTGCAAATCATCAATTATATAAGAGGATGGTATCTCAAATCATTTTCATTGGTGTTCAGGTGGTACCAATCTAAAGAGAGAGCTCAACGACATAGAATTGCACATCAATACAAGACCTTAATAGTAATCTACTCAAACAATAACACTTGATAGACTAGTATATAGGGTAAGGTTTGTCCATAGAGATGGACATACCTATGAAGCACCATCAGGACATCCTTAGGCAAAAAGAAAATATGTAATCAATAGCTCCTCCTGCACATTACAACAAAAACAACAATGAAGAATATGAACTACCAAGTAAGCAGTCACATGAAGTTAATGGACTGCTTGTAGCTATTAATCAATAACAAAATAAAATGACAATGTTATTAGGCTGAGGCTTATGCAAATCAAAGCAAGTAAAGTACAAAGTAGTCTCCAAAATCTATTCCAACCAGAAAATTAGGGAATCCAGATTAAGTAGAGAATTCAGACAAAATCAATCACGATACCATATATTACCAATTCCAACCAGAAATTTAGGCCCAAGAGGAAACACGCATCTCTTCCCTCACCAATTCCAGCTGCTCATTGTTTGGATTAATACTTTCATCATTGCATAAGTTCCATCATCTAAAAGCAAACAAAAAACATTTCCAATTACATAGGAGCAATCCGAATCAAATTAATGACCATCAATTCAACAAACAAAATGCAATCTCAATCCTCTCAAAACCAAACAAACCCATAAGAATTCAACAAAATTATCAGCTACCCAGATCAAATTTTCTCATACCCAGAAACCAAAATCAAATTAAAAACTCAGTAAATCTCAAAACAAACAAGAACCCACAAACCCATTCACAATCCACAACAATTGAGACCCCCTAGATCACCAAAATCAACTTTCAGACAACAATTACATACAAAATTGAATCAATAACAGAAACCTGGGAGGAAAGAAGGGTCTTTGAGCTTAGAAGAGAGGCCACTGGAAGCAGCAGAAGCATCGGTGACAACCTCTTTGACTAAATAGACATAGGCGAAGCCACCTTCACTGCAATTAGAATGTGACAAGATTTTGATTAAGACACTGCAATTAGCATAACAAAAAAATGGAACAAATTAAAAGCAAACAAAAAGATTTGATACAAATTGAGGTAAAGCAATATACCATTTGATTTGAAAACCTAGAATTTAAGGGAGAAAGGGAACCCTAACCTTATTCAAGAAGATTGAGGGCTGACTGCGAGAGAAGATTGAGGTCTGGGCTGCTTGAACAGGTCTTGCGTGTTGCTGTTGCTGCCGCAGGACAAGAACCGGGTGATGTGCAGCGGGCGCTCGCAACGACACAGCCGACTTGGTTGTCGGGACAAGCCGGCGAGAGAGAGAACTCAAGGCGAAGACACTGCCGACTCCGGCGACAATCCGGCGAGATTGAGGGCTGAGATGCGCGCGCGAGAGAGAGAACTCAGGGCGAGAGAGAGAGAGAGAGAGCTGAGTGAGACAGAGCTGAGAGAGAGAGCTGATCGGGGAAGTGGGAACGAGACTTGAGGGTTCTATTTTCCTCAGGGCGAATATTGCTGGGATCTATATTTTCCCTTTTTTTTTTGGTGGTCCATACATGACGGTTCCAAAACAAAACCGCCGTGTATGCCTCTTTTCCTAATTAAATTGAACCTATACACGGCTGTTATTATAAACAACCGTCGTGTATTGTTAAATGTGCGACGGTTACAGTGCAAACCGCCTTGTATAACGTGATGTGATACTTTTTGTAGTAGTGTAGACTGTGTCAAAAGTAGGAGGGCACTATCTGGAATAGTAAAAATATTTTGGGTACCAATTGAAAAAGTCTTAAGTACAGGGGTACCAAGTGAAATTTCCCTCTCTTTTTTCTTTTCTTGCTTTTGCATGTAGCTTCAACCACAACACAAAGTACAAGAAACCAAACTATATTTGGGATTTTGTTATCTTCATTAGCAGAATATCATATGTGCCTTTTCATCTCATTCAATTCTTCCTCAAATTTTGCCTTCTTCTGCTTCATCTTAGCCAACTTGCCACCTAAATTCATATTCTCCTCTTTCAACCTTTTTATTTCAACAATTGCTTCATCTCTCCTCTTCTTTTCAAAAACGAATGACATTTCAAAATCAGAGTTCAATTCAATCAATAACTCACCTTCCACAATAGTCAACCAAAAAACCCCCTTCCATTGATACTACTCCCTGGACCACCAATTTTGCGCACAAATACAATTTTTATGATTGCAAAGCATCACTCCATTAGAGTCCAATCTAATGCTTCTGCCATAAGATTTCGATTTTAGGGAAGATGTTGAAGATCCATGAGAGATAGAGGTTTTACAACTCCTCTTACTCAATTTCACTTAAGGAAGAATTGAGTATTGATATAGAGAGAAAAAACAGAGAGAGAAAGAGAGAGAGAGAGGGGAAGGGAGAGAGAGAGAGAGAGAGAGAGATGGTTGCAATGGCCATCTCCCAAATAGGGTTTTATAACCCATGGAAGACCTAATTATGCATCTGCTTAGGTAAAGAAAAAAATAAAATTGAAAAAAAATGCCACGTGTGCGTTCACTTGACGGAAATGTTAACACCGTCTAACTTGGAGCATTTGCTGCAACTAAGTTGATAGTTGAGATTATTCTCCGCAAATAGTAAAGTTCGAATTATAATTTGCAATTTGGCAATAGTTTGGATTATTTGCATCCAATTTTCCTAGTTTCCAATATGTTGTCTAGGTCTTGTTGTCATTTTCTTTCTTTCACTAGTGAAAATTATCAGATTTAGTTTACTACTCCCTATATCCCATATATTTCTTTATATAGAGAAAGTGCATGTAGTCGAATGAAAAAGTGGAGAAAAAGACCTTTGTTCCAAAATATACCCTTATGCATGTAGATCTCAATAAATAAAGAGAAAGTGGAGAGATATTTCGAAACTTTCATCCAAAATTTTTATCAAATAAAGAAAGGTAAAGAAATATATGAGAAGATTAACAAAATACAATGTGGGACATACACAGAGTATTTTCTTTTTATTCAAGTTTTCCGATTTCACTTTACTATTCCTTTTCCTTTTATATTGCTTATCTTGCTTTTCTTTTCTTTTTTTATCGTTTAAGTAATTTGATCTCACTTTACAATTTACAGGAGAAATTATGTTTCCCTCCACATTTCTGAGTGTACTTATTGCTGTATTGGGTACTAAATTTAGGAATAACAAGTACAAGATAAGAAAGAAGCTCAATGATGATGCCGAAGTAAGATTGAGAGCTAAAATAAAGGCACATTTGGATACTAGCTAGGGGTATTAATGATGCAATGTTGGAGGAGCAAGTTGATACACATGTATTCAGAGATGAAGAAATTCAGGCAGAGCTTGATGTGATGGGGGTACTACCATGTTTTGTTGATCATCAATGGGTCAAGTTTAAGAGCGACATCAAATTACATAAAACTAAGGTTACCACTAGCACTCAAATATTTGGCGCTCTCTACATATGTGTGTGTGTTTATTCTTCATTACTGACATTTTATCTTATTTATAAAAACACTCTTAAGAGGGTTTTAACTTGTGCTACCCAAACCCAAACGTATACAACTGGTACTGAGAGTTACGCGCAAGTGGAAGATAAATATGTAAGGGTGACTATATATATATATATATATATATATTGAAACATATCACACTACTTCATTTACGTCATTTATCTTGTTTATCATAGGCTATCGAACAAAAAAATATGGCAGATGTATTAAGTTCTTTGACATTAAAAAGTTTTGATGTCTAAGACGAGTCAGAAGAGTTTATTATAAAATAAAATAAACAAATAAATAAATTCAATGAATCATTGTGTAGAGTAGTGTGTCATTTAGATTTATATTTCATTATAGATGGCAGCTAGTACAACTACATCGGAGATTGCTACTTAGAGACATGAGATTTTATAATAATAAAAAAGAGGTTGATGGTGTTCTTTATGATAATCTCGTCGATCATGGATGATGATAGACCAGGGCGAGCACGTGACTATGGTAGTGGAGTGATAAAATCGCAGATCACTTGTCCGAACTCACCTCAAAAAAATGACTTGAGGAGGCTAATGATATCTTAGAGCTCAAATACAAGAGGGTGTGCTACTTACGAAGTAACAACAGATGTTTTCTCTACAACAAGAAGCGATGAACATGTATATGACATAGATAAATGATACAATTCTATGTTTTAAAGAGGAAGTGCATATATATCAGAATTTATTTGGAGCATTTTCAAGAGAATAGAAGGTTTGGACTTATGCTCCATACAGAAACTAAAAATCTAGTTCAAGTAATGAGTAGAGTACACTAGTAGACAAAAAGAGGAAAGAGAGAAGGTTTTCGAGATTCCCACAAACTCAATAACAAAGCTTGGAAAAAAAAAGTTTATTTATCTTCCCACTATTTTAATGCATATAGTGTTAGAAATCGATTGGGTTACGGTAAAAATAAAAAATACCCCCTCCGTCTCATACTTATGTTGTCAAACTATTTTGCACACAAAGATTAAGGAGAGAAATTGAGCCCAAAATACCCTTGTTAGAGAACAATGAATATAATAAGGGATAGTGGGATGAGGGATATAATTATTTAAATGATAGTAGGAAAGAGTGTATATTAAAATAATCAAAAGGTGAATAGAGATATGATTATTTAAATGGTAGTGGGATGAGGGATATGATAATTTAACTGATAGTGGTAAGGAGAAGGTGGTAATGTGGGAAATTTTAGGGAAAATATGGGATTTGACAACATTTGTGTGGGACAAGAATTTTGGTGGTTTGACAATGTAAGTGCGGGATGGAGGGAGTATAAAAAAAAAAAAAAATTATTTCAATCAATTTGGTTAATGTTACGATGCTAGGAGAATTTATTAAGGGGCTTGTTCAACAAACTTTGTTGTTGCAACAGTTGTTAATTGGTTATTGCTTGGTAGCTATAGTTGTTTTGGTAGCGGTTAGTATTTAGATATTAAAATTAGCAGTTAACTGCATAAAATGTTATAACTACCCAACCACTAGTTGCTACCTCAAAAGCTAAGTTAACTAACCTTTCCACAACACTACGCCAGACGTGAACCACCACTATGAAACAATACCGTATTGAACACTTAAATTTATAATAGTAGTAATTTGACTTAAACGAACCACTAAATTATACTTGAAACTCTATAGCCAAGTACAACCTAGGTAGTTCGGGATCAGTGTCATTCAACTTCTCACAAAAATAATAACCACCTCCTACTAAAAAAAATAGTGGTAAGTACTACAATGTGAGAGGTGGGATGCTGAGAGTATTTGTCCTAAATCACTTAATAATTTCTACAATGTTTGGTTTAGGATAAATATTAGTAATTTTTGTTGATTTATTCACGTTATTAGGTTAATTAGAAATTCGATATTTCAAAAAAAAATACTAATTTATGAGTTTAACTGCTCAATTAAGTCATTGTTGTTGGATTAGTTGAAAAATTGTAGAATGTAATACGTGTCTTATTATTATTATTATTTTTATTTTAAATTTGGCTGTCATATGGTGCCCCCAGCGAATCTTCTTTAGGAGCCGCCATTGCTCATGGCAATGGTATATTCAACAAACAAGTTTGTATATGATTCTCTCACTTGCGTAAGTTTTGTAAAATGTTTATTCATTGTAGTGTCTCTACTTGCTCGGTTGGCTTACTATACTTGATTTTTTTTTACCCCCAAATTAAGTGGTACCATATATATAATACTTCACCAAATACCTTTTACTCATTTTAGAATATGCATCAATAACTCATATTTGAATTTAGGGAAAATATCAGTGAGGTACCCTAATGTCTAAAGTAATATCGGTGAGTTATACTTCGATAATATCAGTGAGTTACCCTAAAATTGGATTTAAATTCAATGAGAGGTACCCTCTCATACCAGATTTTAGTCATAAATTGTATAATCTGGTAACTGAAAAATATGAAATGACTATACTACCCTTGAAAAAATTCCTATGAAAATTTTAAATTGTGGACTCAATAGAAGGAAATAAAAAGAACAAAATAATAATATGGAAATATACTTTATGATTTTAGATAATCACAAGAACAAATAACTATGAAAATATTTTAAGATATTAATATCACTCTTCCAAATAACTACAATAAATTAGGAATTAACATTAACAAAGTTACCAATATTCATCATATATAAAAAAAAAAAAAAAAAGTGGGGTTTTGTATTATCATAAAGCTCACCAGCACCAATTTGTGGCAAAAAGTTACTTATCTTCTAGGTGATTATTTATTATTATTTTATTATAAATTTTTATTTCTTTCTAGGGAATCATAATTTATAGCTAGTTTTCATAAGATTTTTTCAAGGGTAGTATAGTCATTTCATATTTTTGGCCACCGATCATACAATTTATGACTGGAATTCGCCAAGAAAGTACCTCATTGAAACTAAATCCAATTCTAGGGTATCTCATTGATATTATTGAAATGTCAAGGTATCTCACGATATTTCTTTAAACCTCAGGGTACCTCACTGATATTTTCCTTTGAATTTAACTACATACAAAGTAAATTATTTTTATGTTTATACATTTTGTATAGTGACTCTGAATTCAAACCGAGCTGAGCTGAGTTTACATTTAGCCGATTCGAACCCAAGCCCGAGTCTAAATTGAGCCAAGTCAAGCCCAAACCCTAGCCTCAGAAATTTTGGCCTGGTGAACTTCGAGCCAAGCCCGAGCCAAGAAAAATCTTACCGAGCCAAGTTTTGAGCCGGCCTGCTTTGGCTCGGATCAGCTCGGCTACACCTCTATGGATGTGAACTATAACGTCGATTTTTAAACACTAAGATCGAGTTGAATGATGGTATTATAGTGTTTTAGAGGTTAGAATGGAGTGAATTGCTTTACTATTGAATTATATATATCTATATGTATGTAAAAGGTTGCTGCTTCACAAATTTCAGATTGTTATTACACAGATTTTTCTTGTGACATAATGCTTTCTCTTTTGTGGAACATGGCGCAACTATAGTCAATGTTACGCCCAACAACCTTTCAACAAATTAGTTGATGTGTATTCCACCGATTTTCTTTTCCACCAAAAGAAATGTCTTCATGGATTTCTGCTGATAGAGAGTCATTATTGAGTTTGGCGACTTCTTTGGCTATAAGTTGTTGTATGCTTCAATAACTGAATTTTTGTCAAAGAAAATAAAATCTCGTTTCGGTGTCCAAGCATGCATGGATACCACTCTAGAAAATACTTTTTTAAGCCAACTCATAATTTAAAGTTTCTTTTTAAAAATTTTGACACCATTCTAGGAAATGGTTCGGATGGATGGACCGACGGAGTATATAAGCTACATTTTAATAGAGTTGGGCAAATAGGCGGATCGGGTCAGGTCAATAGATTTACTAAACAGGTCGGTTAGACCCCATTTAATTAACGATCCATTCTGGGCCGACCCAGTTAAATCTTCTACGCTCATTAATTGTGACAATGATTATCTCATTTCAAGGTCATTTTCAACACATTCTTTGGCTTTAGTGAAAATTTTTGGGGTGACAAATGACAACAAGATTTCCACTGGGAGCTTTAAATTGAAACTTTCTTCTCAAGAACGTAGTTGGAGGGCATATTTAGCAACTACATACTCATTGGATACTTTTTCCACTTAGTGAGTTTTTATAATTGTTCCCTTTCAAATGTGTTAACGTTCTATATAACCAGGCTGTCCAGGCCATGCATATGTATATGAGCTTGGTCAGAAAAAAACATCAAGATGTAAGCATGCCTATTGTAAGCTCAAAAAGATAAGAAAGTCATAAACCATGCAACCATTACACACGACATGAAAATTATCTAAAGTCCAAAAAAAAACCAAAGAAGAAAACACCCCCTACACTTTTGCATGCCAACTTATCTATCAACAACTCCCTCTTCTCCGATTCTCCCTCTTCTCCATTGAAATCTCATTTTGTTTCTCAAGTTGGAAATAAAAAGAATCAATCTTTTTACATGCAACAATTGCTAGTATGCACGAGGGTTAGCAAACCAATATTTAAGTATGAAATAGGGGTGGAACCAGAAAATTCACATTAGGGGGGCAAAATATAGCACTTATGAAAAATTGGTGTCATGTTAACATTTTTTTTGCAACATACATGTTGATGTTTTGAAGTCAAATTTCGTTGGTAATTTTGATCATATGATATATTGTTCAATAGTTATGAAAAACATAATTTTAACAAATTGGAAAAAAGAGCCTGGCTATGGGATTTCGGTATAAAAAATAAACATGTTTTAACAAATGAATGGTTAAATTTGATATTGAAAGTAAAACTTGACTAGTAATCCAAGATAGAAGGAGTATTGTACTTAATAATCTGACGCCAAAAGGAAAGGAAAAGGCAAAAGAAGCACAAGAAAACAAAATAAAATGACATAAAAGAAAGAGAGGTAAACAAATAGTAAAGACAAATTATAAATGAAGTCTAAAATCTTCAAATTGTAAAACCAAAAATAATGAATGAAAGAAGGAAAGATATTTAAAAAAACAAATTAATGGAAAGAGGGGTAACTGGGTAAGTCCACAGGAGAAAAGAACGAAATAAACTGAAAAGTTGAACAAAGAAAAATGGGGCTCGGGAAGCATTGAACTCTCCACTAAGGGGAGGGCCAAAACCAAACAAAAAGCCATTAAGATACCAGTCAAGCCCCGATTGTTCCATGTAGTTAATGAACACTATGAATTATAAAGGGTTTTCATGGCATGGGGGGACCATGGCTCCTGCCAGTCCCCCCTTAATTCCGCCACTGGTATGAACAACAACCACGTCAAATCAAAGGGACAATAAGAGGGGAGAGATCGAAAAATAGAGAGTCCGGTAAAATTAAGTTAATTAGATTTTCGGAACAACCTAGCAATTAACTTGATTTCCTAGTAACTTTGTAAACTCCAGCTTCGATTTGACTTAGAGATGCTATGAATTTTTCCCTACTTATGTGACAATCTATTGCGACTTTGCGAAAGAGATGGAAAACTTTTAGAATAAAAGAGACAGAGCAACAAAACCTATAGAACATTTCTTTTTACCTACAGGTTAAATGGGGGCCCAACCAAAACGGTTACAACATAAACGGGCAGATCCATTCAAGAACCGCTCAGTAACATCTTAAATAGGTTATACCCAAGATTTAATGAGCTGATCAGGTCGCCCATAAGGCCCTTGTCCATTTGCTCAGGCCTACTTTTTCTCATAACATTTTTCTTTTCTTATACAAAAGAGAACTTATGGTTTGGCACAAAATGGCGACTGAAGCGTGTTCTCTTTTCACTTATTCCCATCAGTATCCTTTGGAAGCTTTACTACTCTTTTAGGGTATATTATTAAATTTTTTCGCATTTGTTAGTGACTTAGTTTGTGCATTAATTTGGTGCAAAATAGCATTAATGCGTTTCCTAGCTTATGATGAATTTCCACTTCTATCCTTACATTCTATTTACCCGACACTTTATTGCATCACTTAACTTTTAAAGTCTAAACTATGTACCACAATGTTATATTTGCATCGAAAACAATACTTACTATTTTATTCTTCCACAAAAAAATTACTAAAACTAATAATAACTAAATGTCTAGATAGTTATAATTGCGCCTATGCATATACTCATTGATGTTGTTTTTGCTTTAAACACATTAAATGCACCTCAAACTTATCAAATTACTATGCATTCACCATACAATTTTACTATTGTTACATATATCGGCTACATGTTGCATCCTCCTATTTTAACAACTACTGTATTTATAGATAGGGTTCATTTTCAGATAACTTACCTCTAAGTTATATTGTCGAAGTTGTGTATACAAGCATAGCAATCTTTCATATTTATCTTCATCAATTCATTTTTCTCACTTATTGATAGCGAAAACTTTTAAATGATGGTGGCGATAAAGAATATGATAAGGTGATATGCATTACAGCTATATTAAAACGATAGGATTATTTTTTGGTTTTTTTCTCCTCCTTTTTTTTTTTTTTTTGTTGTTGCCGTCTTTTGTGTCTAACTTATTATAACCTAAATTTTATGTATGGTGACGACAAGAAATATGATCTGATAATATGCACTACATGCTTTATAGCTATTAAAAATGATAGGCTTGGATTTATCTCTGGGTTTCTTTTGGCTCTATTTGTTTGTTGTTGTTGCTTTTTTTTTTTTTTTTTTTGTGTGTATATATATGTTTCTGTTGAGAAAATTATGGTATTCTCACAACCACAACAATCAACGGATAAATAAAGTGCAAGAAATTAAATCAACACACAGCCAATTTTTACGTGGAAAACCCCTCTCAACAATAGGGAAAAAAACCACGGTGCGAACCTCCACGCACTAAAATAACTCCATTATCAATAATCAAGAGTACAATGGGATAACATCAATCTCACTAACTCTGACTATTATCACCTGAAGTACTGCCGCACTCACAACTGCTAGAAACAA
>BSSO01006377.1:0-12030 GCA_030267885.1 Mesembryanthemum crystallinum
GTGTGTATTTTATTAATTGAAAAAATCAAATTATTAGAGAGATAGTAGGTGGGGTTATGTTTGACTTTTGTGGGATGAATAGTCAATGATTACATTATGGTGGGACAAATATATGCAAACAATGGCCATGTAATGATAGGACGAAGAGACCATATCCGTTTATAATGGATTTAATAGATTGATTGAATTGGATTCTGATCCTTAACTACTCCGTAATTTTACACTTTGCGATATACGAGACGTATTATGAGAAATTTACGAATGTAACTATTTTTTTAACTGTAGGAATTGTATTTATTTTTATTTATTAGACAAAGTAAGTTATACTATAAAATTATTTTAGCGAAGTGTTATAAAATACTCCCTCCGTTTCTTTTAGATATTTACAATTTCTATTTTGGTATATTTCATATAAATCTTTATATGACCTAAAATAGAAAGATTTTTTGAATTAAGTTACCTCATAACCCCTCAACACTCACCCTCATTATTTTCCTCAATACACTTGTCCTCCATTATGCAAGGGTATTTTTGGAAGTCAAGAACCAAAATAAATTTTTTTATTTTGCTTGCTAAAGTCAAGCATAAAGATTTAAATGAAACGGAGGGAGTGCTTTTCAGTAAATCAAAGTATTTATGTGCATGTATCTACGTCTCCAATAATTTTGTGTATATATATATATATGCTCCTTATTATATACACTTTGAAATACGACGCTAGCAAGTTTTAAATAGGACTGCTAATCGAGCGAGCCAACTCACGAGCTACTCGAGATCGACTCGGTCCTAGCTCGACGTTAGCTCGACTTGAGTCAAGCTCGACTCAAACTCGAGATCGACTTGAAACATAAATGAGCCGAGTTGAGCAGGCCTTAACTCGACTTGATAAACTCGCGAGATACTCGACATGTCTTTTTATATACATTTTTAAGAAACTTTTATTTATATTATACATAATAATGACGAAATTTTACAAATCTAAGCAATTTTGAGTAGCTATCCAGACAAACTTTCTACTTTAACTAGCAAAATAGCCAGTTTATTATCATTTCATAGCCTTTTTCATTTATTTTGTAATACTTTCTCTGCTTCTTATATTATAAGAGTTCAGTAAGGAAAACAACTAAATAATTGGTTTAGGGTTAAATTCACATTTTGCTTAGCAAATACCAAATAATATAAATAAAAGTTTCGAAAAAATGTATATAAAAAGAGAAAGCCAGAGGTGCAGGCCGTGCAGGGGGAGAGAGAGAAACTTAAAGGGGATTAGGGAGTCTTGGTGGAGAAAGAAAGTAGTCAATTTTATTTGCAGGGGGAATGGAGCAATGAATTAGGGACTGACAAAAGGTGGGATGCTGGGTTGGACAAGGGTAGAGAAGGGGTCTGGTGAAAGGGTGTGGCCCACACCATCAATTAACGAAACTTAACCTTGAATTATAAAGTTAGACGGGCACTATCTACTAACAGTTAATAGTTTGAGCGAAGGCACTATTAGAAATTTTACTTTAATAACAAGCATTTTTGAAAACAAAGGGACAACATAGAGAAAAACCTGCTTCCGAATTAAATAAAGAGGTTTTTGCGAGGAACCCCCTTATATAATTTTTTTTGTGGGGAACCCCCTTATAGCTTACTTTGCCCATTACCAACCCCCCTTGTTCAATTTTTCGACCAATTTATGTGATTTTATGACCGATTTGCCCTTACGAAAATTTCTAAATGGGTATTTTTCTTCACCTTTGGAAAATTTAACATATGAATTTCAACAAAAATGCCAAGTATGAATCAAATGAGATCTAAAGGGTAAAGAAAAATCCATTTGGAAAATTTTTGCAAGGGCAAATCGGTCCTAAAATCCCATAAATTGGCCGGAAAATTGAACAAGGGGGGTTGGTCATGGCCAAAGTAACTTATAAGGGGGTTCCCCACAAAAAATCCTTAAATAAATGATGCAAATATCCTAGATTCTGTTACCGAATTGTCAGTCCAAAAAATTCACACTTTTAGCATAACACTAGTGAATGCTGGCCCGTGCATATGCAAGGGCTATTTCAATTCAGAAATCATGACCTTAGTCCTCAACAATCTACATAAATGTGAAATGCTTAAAAATATTAAAATTATATTTAATAACAGAAAAAATTGTCAGAAACCACCTTTTAAAAGTCGATTTGTTTATCGAGCCACCTTATATAATTTTTTTTAAACAAAACCACCTTAATTTTTATTTCCTTCCTACCTGCACCACCTAATTGTTTTTTCTGTCGAAAAAAGTACGTGAACTGACTGTTTTGCCCTCACACCTTTTGCATGTGCCTCACTTAAGACTAATTATCTCAATTGTTTCGTATTTTCTCTCACCACCAATCATTTTATTATGTCTTTTTGGCTTTCTCCCCTTAATAATTGTTCCGTTTTTGTTACGGGGTAAGAGAAAAGAGACTATAATCAGGGTAATTAGCCTTATGTGAAGCACATGTAGAAAGTGTGGGGGCAAAATGATCAATTCACATTTTTTTTTCACCGCTAAAAATTATAAGGTGGTGCGGGTAGGACGAAAGTAAAAGTTAAGGTAGTTTTGTTTTAAAAAAATTATATAAGGTGGCTCGATAAAGAACTCGACTTTTAAAATGTGGTTTTTGACAATTTTTTTTAATAAAATGAAAAACTTAAAATAAAGTTATGCAAAGAATTCTTGAAAAAATTCCAAAAAACTATTTAAAATTCCCAAATAATAGCATATTATATTTTATTAATTTTTTGGGTTTGTTTTTGTAACTTTGGGAATTTTTTTTGGATTTTTTTAAGTATTTTTTTTTTTTTTTTGCTTAATGACATATCAGCATTTAACTGAAATTTAACCCCTCAGTCATATGAGACAACTTTTAATTCTTCACATACCCAAAATGAGATTATTGAAAATGCGGGTATCCAAAATGCAATTAGGCCTATATCGGGTACCCAAAATGAAATTTTTTCCAAGTATATACAATTCAACCATAAACCACTGTCTCAAATCTAGTAGGTCCTCGGTTCGATTCCCCCCTCCCATGTTGTATGTAAATTTCTTGTACAATGCCTCCCTTGAACCCAAAAATCTAGGTAGTTTTTCATAAGCGCTAGCTCAAGCATTCACCATTACCCTCAAACACTATTTTATTGAATACCTAAAAGTATAAATATATTTTATGGGTAATTCTTCCACGGCCACCGTTAAATGGTGGCCGTGGAAACATTATTGGTTTGGTCGGAACCAAACTAATTTTCGTTGCAACCAAGATCAAAAAAATCATAATCATCATTTTGGTTGGATCCAATTAAGTGTTTTTGATTTCAACCAAACTTATAATTGATAAGATAAAATGAACGTATAAGATTAGTTCATTTAAATCTAACGGTATATATTAAAGTTTCAGTGGCCACCACTAAGCGGTGGCCATTTTAAAATTTTTCTATATTTTATTAGCTAAATAATAGCCTTGTAGTCAATCCACTACTCTCAACTCTGAGAAAATGTTATATATATACATATATATACACACACTTGGAAGTATCTATCATATACCATTGCAAAAAGTCTTTGTTAAGTTATTATTTGCAATTGTTATATAGTGCTCTATTCTAGAGTATCAATCAATCAAGTAATAAAGGTCATGAAGAAGGCCAAGAGTATTACGCAAAGATCTTAGCTTCTTTTTATATAACTAATGACATACAGATATTAATTCTTTTTCAAAATTTTCTTTAGAAATCTTTGTCTTCCATATTCCTAAATCACCAGCAAGTTTAAGTTGACAAATTTTATTCCAAGCTATTAATAGAAGTCTTATATAATGCGTGCATTGTAAACTAAAACAATTGTCAGATTAAGGATATCCAATGCATTTGTCATACAAATATGTATTTTATTTAACACTATGCATAACAAATATTTGCGTGGACAATGCTTCTAAATTGATTGGAGGAAAGTAATTTTACCACCTTTTGATAGATAAGTAGCTTTTTAAGGTTTGAGTTTGGATTGTGTTTTTTCGACAATGTTTTTAGAAGTCTCTTTGCTAAATTTACCTTATGGGAATATGCAACCCAATTTTTCCCCTAACATTGCTTATAATGCAGGAACTCCAAAAATGTACTTAACGAGCTGTTTTTGGGCAGTCGAACTGTTGTTTGAGAATAATATGAATAAACCAACTCAATCAAAAGATTAAACATCTATGGTAATTAATATAAGTTGTCTGGATTGATTAATTGAGAACAGAAATCAAGTGTAAATTTGAGTTCACGTCTCATTGTCATTCTCTTCTTCTACTTATTTTTGTTTGTTTTTCATTTTGAGTTGGGGGAAGAGTCTTATAGTTAATTGGCTTTCCTTTTGTTTTCTTATTCTCTCTCCCTCTCTCTTTTAATTTTGGTGTTCCCATTCAAGACTTCTATTTGTTCTTGTGTCCCTTTATTTCTATGTTCAAATCAATTTCTAAGCAATGCTTTTGGTTACCAAAAAGGAAATTACTAATTCTCCATTTGCGGAGTTAGGGCCCATTCCATTCACTTCAAAAAAAACTAAGACCCTGTTCGAGGTGGTTGCCATTTGCCAGTTTTTTATTTTGAAAAATTTTCAACTCTTTGTAGAAATTTAATTTAAAGATGATTTTTTTTTTTTGTGCTTACAGTTCTCTGCTTCATTTTCAAAACTCACAATAGAAAACTGAAAACCAAAAAAAGTGGTTTCCAAAAACTGGTTTTGAGTTTCCAAAAAAATTGAAAACTGGCAAGTGGCAACTACCCCAAACAGGGCCTAAATTAAACAGTTCTCATACATAATAATAATAATAATAATAATAATAATAATAATAATAATAATAATAATAATAATAATAATAATAATAATGAATTTAAGGAAAAATAAAGTGAAAAGGACAAAGACTTATTAGCTCTTCTTGGAGGGAGAAATATTGCTTTCTTTTTTTGGGCATTCAATGTAGTACTATATTAGTCCTCCCCGGATGATTATTATCATCTTGTATTTATATTTTTCTTTGTGTTTTCAAGACGCAATTTATATCATATACATGGAATATGAATCTATGATGTTTTTCTCAAAAAAAAAAAAAAAAAATCTATTATTATATGTTGCATTTTAGGAATATTATATTGTATCATTAAATGTATTTCCCTCTCAAAAAAGTATTTCCTTACAAGAATAAACAAACACTTTGGACAACTAATTAAATTTACACCAATAAATTTCTGGGTGCAAAACCCAAACGGTGTGTAACCCACCGGTAAACAAGATTTATCTTATATACCAGGTTACGGGTTCAAACTTTCTGGTATATATGTATGAAATTTAATTAGAATCAAACTATTCTTGAATTTTCCATTTTTTTTTTTACTAAGTTTATGCACTTGTAAATACTCCTTTCGTCCCACACTCAGCTTTCAAAACTATCAAAAAAATTGTCCCCACATTTAGCTTTCAAAACCAAATAAATCCCAATTATACACCTATAATAGCCCTCCAATGTCTCTAAAATACAATTAAAAATCCTCCTTTCTCTCTCCAATCCCACTCTCTCTACTTATTATCTCTATCACATTCAATTATTTTATTATTTCTCTCACATTCAAGGGCAATATGGGCTAAAATTTTCTCCTTAATATTTGTGTCCAAATTGATTTTGAAAGTTAAATGTGACACGGAAAGAGTAGTATCTAAAATAGTGGGTTGAATTCTGTTGCAAAACATGTTCATTGCTGGTTTTTCATATGCTCCATATGAGGAATATACTCTTGTGTAAATCTCAACTAACTTATTAATCCTCAGGTAGTTCCATCATTCAATAATATCATCTTCAGAATCTTTTGGGGGGTTCCAATTCATTTCTTTTGTTTTGATCCTAGATTTATTTTGTTAATAAAAACATATTGAAAGTTGTTAGAAAATAAACCTCTTTGTTAGGGAATTAACAATGGCCCATCCATCCAAGTTTAAGATAAATAAATATAAAGCAACGCTAAAAGAAGAACAACATCAACTTTACGTGGAAACCCCAGAATCAGGAGAAAAAACCACGACCACAATAATTTGTATCATTTATATTCTAACCATACAATATTTACAATACACCCTCTCACAATCCTCACCCTCGATTGTGTTTTAGTTTTGGCATCCCCCTCCATGGGGTGCACCCCCTCGATTAGTACACCCCTCTTGGTGACTACATGGTGTAAAGCCCAACCCTGTCTCTAAGCACCCATCCTTTTGTGGATGATTAACCCTCAGCCTATAACCCCATATTTATAGCCAAGACCTTCCATAATCTTACACCTCTTCGGATTAGGAAGTTACATCAATTTAGGGCTCTAACTAGATCCCACCCTCTAACAAATAATATCCTAATATTATCTTTCCATAAATTAGAATATTACATGTATTAGGAAAGTAGAAAATATCCTAAAAGATGTACCAAAAGATATGACAAAAGATTGTTTCGCAAGCTTCCCAAAATCTGACCAAAGAAAACGCTCCCCGACCCTCGCACTAGGCTGCCCGGGCAGGTGGCTCCTGCAAGAACTGCAGCCTGTAGGAGCAGCTACGACATTGCCGCCTGGGAGGCAACCTTCCTGCCCGGGTGGGCAAGTCTGCTCATGCCCGTTTTCATCCGTTTTCGCTTTCTTCTTCATCTTTTGCAACCTCAAATTGTCCCAGCCTCCTCGAAAGTACGTCTCGACCTCTTCGGTACGTTTAGACATATTGGGGTCATTCCTAACAAAATCTATTAAAAGTAGTCTTGTTTTTTGTTCTTGCAAATGGAAAAAAAATCGTCTCTACTAGTTGCATGCCCTTGCGTTGCAAGTGACTAGTTATATAATTACAAATTTTATAAGTTACATGTACGTACCAAAATACAATTTTCCTGGTGTAAACATGCAAACTTTTTAAAAATGTCTAATGTCTAATGGTAAATTTGTCAAATGATTTGTGTCCTATCGAAGAAGTCTTATGACACTTTAAATGAGTTCAACTTCTCAAACACGGAAAAAGAGGTACTCCTATATTGGAAAATTAATCACAAAATGTTAAATTTAACCAAAAGAATTTTAAATGCATATTTTCCCATTCTTTTACATTTTTTTTTTCTCATTCATACTAAAATTATTATACTTAGCTAGAAAACTTATAAACTAATATGTCTAACTGAACTAAATGTATATATCATGCAAACTGAGTTAATCAAAATATAAAATAGTATAACTAGGAGAAATTTCACTCACCTAACTTGAGGTATTGGCATATTACACTTAGGTGACCCGACGTTAACATAATATCTAAGAGGTGACTTATTTTTGAACATACAATGAAAATCATATTTCCGGCCATAAGAGATCTAAAATGACTTGTTTACCCCCACTTAAAGATGAGAAAAAAAATTATACCTGATACACAACTTAAGTAAGGAGATGGGAGGAGAGAGAGTGGGGTAGAGTTAAGTCGTGGTGGTGGCAATGGGTTCCTATGGTGGTGATGGGGATGTGTTCTGGCGAGGAGGGGAAAAGGAGGAGAGAGAGTAGGGAGGGTTGGGGTGGGTTTTCTTCTCAAAGGTACAAGGGTATTTTTGTCATAAATAATCAAAGTGGTAGTTATTACGTCTGAAATTCGATGCCACATCAGCATATGGTCATCGGAAGTACGTCGGAGATCACCTTACTGATAATAGTTTCAAAAATAAGTCACCTCTTAGATATTATGTAAATGTCTGGTCACCGAAGTGTAATATGCCAATATCTCAGGTCACCGGAGTGAATTTTTTCATAAAATTAAAAATTAGATCATCATCTATCCAAATTCCAAAAGGATGTAATTTGTCCATCTCCAACTATCCAATGAAGGAGAAATTATTGTATGGTCCCGTACCATTGGTCCCTTCTCTCACATAATGAGATATTTACCATATCTTTTGTGGGTGATTTAGAGTTGATTCCAAATTATGTGAGAGAGGGATCATTGGTCTCGGACCATACAATAATTGATCCTCTTTAGGGGTGCCACGTAAACTTCTTTAACGGAAAACTTAATGGAGTTAACAGAATGAATTAAAATGAAACTATTTTGCAATTCACAGGACACCAAAGTGAAAATATAAAAAATATAGGTAACCAAAAAAAATGATTATGCCAAATCTCATGACACCAAAGTGGAATTTTTCCTTTAAATAAATACTCTCCATTGGCACATGTTAGGGTGCAATTCAAAAGTACTTGCTCATTTATATCCCTTCACCGAATCTCTTTATAAACCCCTCCCCTCCCCACCCCACCTCACCTCCCTCTCTCTTCGAGTGCAAGAATGGAAGGTGAAACCCATGGAAGATCACCATCACTTACGCAACCTCCTTCAATAGAAGAGACAGAAGCGAACCGCAACCGGCCTTCATCACTCATTGAAGGCAACGCTTCTTTGTTTGCAACCATCTTCAACAGCCTCAACTCCATCCTAGGTTAACTTACTTGCTTACCTATTTCTCTTTCTTTCTTTTTCTTTAGCCTAGCTAATTAATATTTCAGCACAAATGTTTTAAGCTTGTCTACAACATGATAAAATGATGCTTGTGTTACGTTGTATTCTTCGGTTTTCTACTTAGCAATTTTTTTGCAGTATGTATGTACATGGTTAAGCTTTGCTATTTTGTTTTCTATTGTAGAAGAAAAAAAGAAGCATATTGCAATATTGAAATAGCATAAAAAGTGAAAACATATATATTGCTTAATACCTACACAATACACATACGTTTTCTTTTTCTTTGGTGTACTTTGTAAAATAGAGTATTTGTTTCTGTATTCAATACCGTACCTGCCTGTAACAAGAGTGTCACTTAGCTAAAGCATGTGCCACCTCCATGTTTTGAGTATACCTCCATGTTTTGAGTATTCCTCCATGTATCCTAAAGAAATAAAATTCACTATTCACTGCTAAGAGTTAAACCTCTATTCGGAAAGTTATCATACTAATTGTTGCATACACTACCAAATTTTATACTCCCTCCATCCCACTGTAACTTAGATAGTTTGACTTGCACGGTGTCCAATACAACACTTTGACCATTGATAATTATAATTATAATTATATAAATTAAAACAATTATAATAAAATAATATTTTGAAAATAATAATTAAGATGAATCTAAAAATTATATTTGTACATTATATATACTTCACTATATTTTTTCATAAAATAATGGTCAAAGTTCTCCAACTTTGACTTCTAAAGTCAAACTGCCTAAGTCACATTGAGACGGAGGGAGTATATTAACTTTTCTTTTTGAATTCCACGAAAAAATTCCAGGTGCTTTCGAGGAGGTGTTGAACCATTAACCTAGTGATATAAATAGGCCTGACAAATAGGCCGATTTGGTTGGGTTCGGATTAAGGGATTTCACGTTCGATCGGGTCGATTCAATTCTCGAGTTAGAGAACATCTCTGCTCTTTGAGTTTTGAGTTAAGTTTTGTTTAATCAGCAACGGGTCAGATTCGAGTCCGTATTTGGATCAGGTTTATTTTTGCCAGGTCTAGTACCAGTGAGCAAAACATATAACTATGGTACGGACAACTTCTTTTCAACCCATTTGAAACTTGGTTTCGACCTCAATTTTTTTGGAATTTGGCTATGGCATCATTTTAGTCTGTGGTCACTTTTAACGTGCACTACGAGAAAATACCTCTTTTGCGACGGTATTTCCCGTCGTAAAAGATCAATTACGAGGGGAATATTGTCGTCATCCCGTCTTAATAAGGGTGGCTTCGTAGTTGTACTTTACAACTGTTTTAAAGGTATTTCCTGTCGTGAAAGATTAATTATGACAGTATTTCTCGTCGCGAAAGATCAATTACGACGGGTTTTTACTACCGTCGTGATTTGGTTGTCGCAAATAGTCTAAATTCTAATAGTAGTGTTACATCTAGCTAAAAAAAAAGGTTATGGAGATCTGAACTCTATATATATGTGCATTACACGTAGGCGTGGCAATGGCAATTAAACCCAATGAACATCTAACCACCCGATCCATTATAATTTACATAGATGAATTTAAATGGATGAATAATGGATATATTATGGATATTTATTGGATCAAGTATGAATGACGAATATCATCCATTAATCCACCCGTTTACCCGAAATACATATAAATATATATTAATTTGTATTTTATTTACTATGTAGATAAAGTTTTATTCTTTCTAGCACAAATATACACACCCTTTTCAAGTTTTCAAGCATATATATAATTTGTTGTGCATAATTTATGTGTAACTTGGGATATTATGGCTTGGTAATTATCGCTTTATTCTCCTAAGCCAATATTATGTCGTCATTCGATGAAAATTTCATTTTCGATAAACTTATTTTGATATCCTGGCCTACGGATATCTACTTACCCACTTCATTCACCGGATATGGATATATATGGATGGATGAAGGGAAATTAAATGGATATGAATATGGATATGGATATGGATATGGATGAAGGAACATTAATGGATATGGCAGGTCATATAAATATGGCTCCACCTGATCCGTACCCTACCCATTGCCATCCCTAATTGCACGGGATTTTAATATAATCTTTTTATCTTATAATATCTTAACCAAATAAATATAATATTAGCAAAAGTTATTAGTCAAAAAAAATGAAATCTTTAGGCTGGAAGCTAATTCGATGTAACAGCATGCTTTTGAGGAGTTCTTATTGCTTGCTTGCCTCTTTTTTAACCATTATATTATATAGCTTCCCTGAATTATGTTAAATTACCCAGGAAATGGAGTTGTATTGGCTCCATATGCCCTCGCTACGACAGGCTGGTTGGGTTTATTTTTGCTTTTCGTTGTAGCCACAGCAGCTACCTATTGTGGAGTTCTTGTAAAACGGTGCATGGAAGTCAATCCAAGAATCAAATCATACTCGGATATTGGGGAGTATGCATTTGGGCACATTGGACAAGTAGTTGTATCAATTGTGTTATTTGCTGATCTCTACCTGGTGGACACTAGCTTTCTAATTTTGGAAGGAGATAATCTACACAACTTGTTTCCAAAAGTGGCAATGGAACTATTTGGAATTAAAATAAATGGAACATCGATGTTTATTATAATTATTTCCATTGTTCTTCTGCCTACGGTTTTGATGGATAACTTGAGCATTCTGGCTTACATCTCTGCAAGTGGTGTTCTAGCTTCTATTTTGATACTTGGATCCGTTCTATGGGTTGGCACATTTGATGGCATCGGATTCCACCACAAAGGGGTGCTTTTGAACTGGAAAGGGATACCAACCACTATTAGTTTGTTCATGGTGTCTTATGGCTCTCACCCTGTTTTCCCCGCCCTATATACTTCCATGCAAAAGAAACAACATTTTTCCAATGCCCTACTCTTATGCTTTATCATTACCACCACCATTTATATCTTAATGGCAGTCTCAGGGTACTTGATGTTTGGTTCTCGGGTGGAATCACAGATAACTTTGAACCTCCCAACAGATAAGATAAGCTCACAAGTAGCAATCTACACCACATTAATCACTCCACTAGCGAAGTATGCACTTTTATTAAAACCAGTTATTATTTATGTGGAGAGTTGGTTCGCAACGGAACATAGAATGAAGTGGTATTTCAAAATTGGGGTACGGACGACCTTGGTCACCACACAAGCCGCTATAGCGTTGGCTCTTCCATTTTTCGGCCACCTCATGTCACTGGTGGGAGCATTGCTAAGTGCTACAGCTTCGCTTACTATTCCGTCCTTGTGTTATTTGAAAATTTTAAGCACTGCCTCTCAGTCTCACTGCCAATCAATAATTATCGAGCGAATCTTCATTTGGGGAATTATAATCCTTAGTGTGTATATATTCATATTTGGTACCTATACCTCTTTGGTCCATTTGGTAGGAGAATTCTCATAGTAATTATAAATTGAATGGGGTTTACATGAATTATTAGAGATGTAATCTTTTCAGATTTTAATTCTTATG
>BSSO01006378.1:0-12029 GCA_030267885.1 Mesembryanthemum crystallinum
TTCTAGAGGGAGGCAATTGTAATAGGCCATTCTGTTAGCACTCAACCACGTCAGTAAGCTGTTAGAAAGTTGTTAGCAAGTTTGTTGAGAGAACAGTCTTGATTAGTTGAGAGGGTTGTTGGTTAGTTAGCTCGAGCTCAGCTGATAGAACACTATAAATACCCATTGTAATACTCAGTGTTCCTTATGCTTTTATTGAATTAAAATCCTCCTCTCAATTCTCTCAATTACTCTCTCGAATTCTCTTCTTACACAGAATTCCTGATCTTAGCTAATCTTCAATTTCCTCAAATTCTGGATTAGCTCATTCCACAGTTATTTTCATCTATACTACTAACATAATTCAAGTTCATTCCTCTAAAACGATATGATACATATTTATTGTTTATATAATGTTCCAATGTACTCCATACTCGTTCAATCCAAAAGTAGTACGTTCTGTATACAGTAATAAATTGTGCCCGAGTTCTTCAAGATGACTGACATGATGTATGATGTGACAACTAAATTCCAACTGAAGTAGCAGCATTGCATTTGCACCAAGAACAACAAAAACCAAAGAAAACAACAAACCCTTTTCTGAGCCAATCGCTGCAACTTGGGAACCTCTTCGAGCAACCGAGCTTTAATGCGACGAATCTCAGCATTCAAAGCCACAATCGACGCCCTGCTCGTCTCATTCGCAACCAATTCCGCTTTCTGTAAAAAAAAAAAAAAAATAAATAAAATAAAATAAAATAAGATAAAATATACAACAATCTAAGTTCAACCCCAGATCACGGAAAAGCCAAGCCATAGAAAATAAAGCAAAATCTTTCGGGCAAGATAAACAAACCTGGAGAGCGGCATCAATGTCGGATTCGACAGAGCCGTAGAGGCGGGCAAAGGCGTCGTCGCCGGAGACATTAGACTCGCGCTGCTTGTCGATGTCGTACTTGTCATACCTCTGGCAGATCGCATCCACTCTAGTGAGAATCTCGATGACACTCATCTTTCTTCTTTAATGATGGTGGAGAGAAAGATTGGGGTTTTGGGGTGTAAACTGTGGAGATCGGAACGGAAGTATCGCAAGGATCTAGCGAAGAGCACCGTCAGACTCGCCGAGCAGAGGGAGAGAGAGTGGGACTAGCGACAGCCCATAGAGATCTGTCTAAATTTGAACCAACCCGTCACCCGACTGCAACCCGAGAATAAGAAATTAAGTTGAAATTAGGCCTAGCAACTGGGTCAATCGGAGCGGTTTTGGGTCGGTTTGATTTCAAATCGAGTCAATAGCTAGGCTGAAATGTATTCGGGTTCGCACTTTTTTGGTTTTATTTCGGGTCATATAGATCTAGTCAGTATTGAGTTGGGTCAATTTGGATTGGTTCTTAATTGGTTGGATGGGTCAATGTTGGATTAGGTCAATGTCGAAGTGGGTCAATGTCGTATTGGATTAATGACAGGTCAGATCAATGTTACGTCGGTTCATTTTGAGTCGGTTTATGTATAGGTTCAAAGTTTGTAACAGGTTATATTTGGATCATCGATTTCTGAATCGAATAAAAATCGAGTGAATATTAAATTTTGTTGGAAACTTATTATCTTATCAAAATTTGATTTTAACAATCATATGCCATTTAAAATACATAAATATTGCGGTTAAAACAATGGATGGCCGTACTATCGAGGCGCCCAAGGCCTATTGGGCAATATGGGATTGCCAAATGTGAAATCATTTCGATTAAAACCTTGACCATTGGCAAATGAGCATCACTTGCTTATGTGATATGATCACAACTTCGAATGACAAATTCACCACGTCAATATACTGTTACATTTACAAGTTTCTTTATCATAACTTGTTCGGCGCATATAGGGAAGATTTGGATCTTACGTCAAAAACAATTAACTAATGTCAATGGGCTATTGGATAAACGGTTAAACACAATTAGGAGAAGGTGATAATATAATAATCATGTAAATGTTTTAGATTTTGAAGGTACTCGATCATTGGAAGTCAGAAGGTAAACAAGTGAATTAGTCATTGATGTAAGAAGACTTTATAACATTTAATCTAGTTACAATTGGGTGTATATATAAAGAATGAAACTGGGTGCTTAATGAACTGGTGAACCTTGGATATATAATAATGCTCCTTTATATTGGAGTTGAGGTCGTTAGATAATAAATATCCGTAAATATTTTGTTATTATCTCCTCTTGAAAGTTTCATATTTTGACTAGCTAGCTAGTTAGCTAGATCGTGACACCATATCCAATGATGCACGAGGCGTTAAGAGTTGAAAAGTTTTGAAACGACACTAGTATTTGATAATATTCAATATTGTTATGGTTTTATAATCGTTTTTATCTAGGATTTACTATGACAACATATAAATTAATAGTGCGATATATTATCTTCAAGAAGGCAAATTTTTATGTTGTCTTTTTCTAACGAATTATGAGCAAGACCTACAAATTTTAGGCTATAAGTATATAATTATAACCAATAATTTGTATTTTTGGTAAATATGTGGTACTGTCAGAATTGGGAAATTCTCAAAAATCCGGAAATGTCTCCCTCCACCGGGTAGGAGGCATTGCTTCTTACTTTTTCTTATCTTTTACTTTTGCAAAATGATTTTTTTAGTGCAACGAGTGATAGCCCCGCAAGTGTACGAGAATATCGAAGTAATATAAAGAGTATCGAATCCAAAGGGAGTGACGGTTCCAGATACCAAATACCACGTATTCTATCATCTAAACAAATCAGTCGCAGGTTTGAGTGAATTATCTAACAAACAAAATTAATTACTAACAAGAATCTATCAAGAATAAAAGGCCTATGGTTGATTTCACTTAACTAAACTGAATAAACAAAGGGATAAAACTAACTACCATGCCAAATCAATTATTGCAAGTACGGATAAAAACACCTAAAACTCTCTGTCGAACAGTTTTAGGCCAAATTCAACTATGTAAAACCACTTATTTTCACGAGATCCTTCAACTTAGTAGGAAGTTTGTTTTGCAAAACAGCGCTACACTCCTCCGTAAAGGACACCACAGCATTCTCCTTGATTTTTCTCTTGTTTGAAAGAACGTCTTTTAGGAACTTAGCATATGAAGGCATCTCGGAAATAGTTTCAAGGAATGAAATGATGATGTGAAGCTTTTTGAGAACATCGAGAAATTTGCCATATGCTCAAGTTTGGCTTTGACAAGCCTTTTAGTATAAGGTACGGGTGGTATATAGGGCTCCACCTTAGGATCCTCAATTGGCTTAAGAGGTTGAACCCCAACTGTATCCCGAACCATATCTCGAACAGATGAAGAAACCTCTTTCTCGGCCATATCATCAATAACATCCCACTTTCTCACTTACCTCCTTTGTCACAACTTTAGGCTTCCCCAAATGTGTATCACTTCTCAAGGTGCTGGCATTCATTTTCCCCTTAGGATTAGGCTCAAGTTGCCTCGGAAGATGGCCTTGGGGCCTTGAAAAATGGCTCACTTGTTGAGCAAGTTGGCCTAATTGAGTTTCGATAGCCTTGTTTTGAGTGTTGATTTGCTGAATGGAATCAGTGAATGTTTCATTTTGCTTTGTTTTAGTAGCAACAAAAGACTCCATAAGTCTCTTAAAGTTTGATTTTTCTGGTGGGGGAGGGTGAAGAGGTGGTCTATTGGTGAATCTGGTTGGTTGGGTGAAATTTGACTGGGGAGGTTGAGGGTTAGAATTCCAATAAGAGGAATTAGGATGGTTTCTCCAATAGAAATCGTAGGTATTGGAGTATGGATTGTTTTGTGACTTTAGAATGGAGGTTTGAAGGGTGTTTGCTTGCTCCAAAGTCATCTCTCGAGAAAAGAAATTGAATTGATATCCACTCGTCAGATGCCTTGAACTCCATAGGTTTCTCAAAAGGCAACACTTGCTTGAGAAGACCCAACTCCAACTTTATCGAACTTTTGAACCAAAGCATCAACCTTACAAATGAGCAAGGTTATTGCATCCATGTCATGTTTTTCTCCTTTTCTTGGCAATAATCGTTCACCTGACCAATGGTAATTGTTCGATGCCATCTCCTAAATTAGCTTCTTGACTTGTGGAATTCTTTTAATCAAAATAGTGCCACCAGAAGCAACATCTAATGAGATCTTTTGCTCTCGATTTAGGTCGTAGTAGAAGGTCTACACAATCAACCAGTCCGGAACACCATGATGAGGGCACTTCCTTTGCAAATCCTTATACCTTTCTCATGCTTTGTATTAGGACTCTCCATCTTGTTGTGTGAAGGAAGTGACGTCATTCCTGAGCTTTGCAGTCTTTCCAGGTGGGAAATAATGGTTCAAGAACGCCTTGGACAAGTCATCCCAAGTTGAAAAAGAACCGGATAGACTATTATTCAACCATTCCTTAGCCTTGCCCCTTAGAGAAAATGGGAATAGGCCAAGCCGAATAGCATCTTCAGTAGCACCATTAATCTTGATGATATTGCATTTTTCGAAGAACGAGTGCAAGTGATTATTCGGGTCGTCCATTGGAGACCCCTTAAAATGTTCCTGAGCGATGAACTGGATGAGCCATGGCTTTATCTCAAAATCATTAGCATTCACAGCTGGTATGACTATGCTTAGTTGGGCATTAACTTGTGGTGTGGCATAGTCGCGGAGTGTATTGTTGGCCATGGTTGCCTGTCTACGCCTTCTTCTTCTTATAGTGGCATTCCTTTTTCAAGCGTGTGTTTCGATCTCCGGATCAATGTGAACAAGGTTCTCTTGTTCTTGGGACTGGTGATCATACAACATACAAACTTGAAAAGAGGTGGAGTAGCACACTAAATCAGGATAAACAGAAAAGTAGTATCAAAAGGAAAATAAATGATTTAGTCCAGCACACACCTAAGTACCACTAATATTGATAGCGCATGCTTCCCCGACAACGGTGCAAAAAACTTGTTAGGAGTTTTATATACCTGCAAGCACACGGTATCGTTGCACAAACGAGTCAATCACTACGAAGTGGGATCAAGTACTAGTGTTCTCTAGTGTATGTTATCTAAGTCGATCGTATATGGAGTTTTTACTATCAATTGCCCAAAAAACCATTAGCACGTACAATAAACAATAATTAATAAGATAAGGAATTCAAGATTAGACTAAGCCACTACTACGTCTTTCCCTTACAAACAATTAACCAACTAATGATTATAGATTTAGTTTCAAGTGAGCAATTTCAACTCGACAAAAAATCGTTTCATCTTTCAAGGCAATTGATACTTCTTAGCACAACTCAAGACCTATTTTCATGGCTTAAACCTAGACCTATCAAAAACTGACCCAACTCGAACCTGACTAGTTTTTTAGGGTCCTGACAAAGATTTTGCGACCCGAAAAACCAATTTGACCCGAACCCGATTGACCCGCAAATTTTAGGATCAAACCCGACCCGTTATTGGGTCAACCTGTTTGACCCAAAAGTTTGAATAACTTCCCATATTAGTAACAAAATATGGACTAAATTTCTCTAAAATCCATAAATTATACTGCCTTCGTCCCGCAATTAACTTTCAAAAACACCATATTTTTGTCCAAAAATTAGATTTCAAACCCCATAAAATCCCAAAAATTTTCTATAATACCCCTCCACTAACTCACAAATACAATAAAAAATAAACTCTCTCTCTCCAATCACTCTCTCTCTTTCTATTATTTTATTCTCTCCACTAACTCACAAATACAATAAAAAAAAAAAAAATCTACTACAAGGGCAAGTATGTCTAAAAACACTCACCTATAATTTGTACCATCCCAAATTTTGAAAGCTAATTTTGGGACAAATGGAGTAGTTGTGTTTACTTTTTTTATTGGTTCTAACTAAAGGTTATAACATTATTTTTACTAAGGTGGTTGCAAATAACTTATATCTGCTCTTGAGATGCACATAGCGCTATTTAATTATTTTACAATATCCTTAATACTTTTATATTTATACAAATACAATGAAAAAAGCATTATATTATGTCCATATTTACTTGGATAAGGTAAAACCTTGCTTAATGATTCATTTTTGTAAGATTATTGGTTAAAGATTAAGTTGTAAGAAAAAAAATGAAATGGCGTTGTTGACCCGCTGGGTTGACCGGAACCCGACATTTTAGGGTTAGGGTCGAGCATTTCTTGACCCAAACACGAAAACAACCCGACCCGTAAATGACCTGAACCCGAAATGACCAAACCCAAACCCGACTAGCCCGACCCGTTTTGACAGGTCTATCGATTAGAACGCATTAAGAACAAGAAGTCAATTGCCCAATTGCAATATTCTCTATATTCATGAAAATAACACAATCATCACCCTTGAACTCTAGAAATCGAAACCAACTTTCGTTGTAACTCAATTCAATTAGATAACAATCACTCTCTCAAGCAATTATCGAATTAGAAACAATCAAGGACAAAACCTAAAATCAAGATCAACAATCATTGGGAAGGGAGATTAATCAATCGCTAGAAATCATAGTAGGATACCATGATTAAAGAAATAAGCAACAACTCCATTGAAATCAAAATCAACATGAAACTAAAGATAGCAGAGAAAGAGAGAAGATAGAAAGAAGAAAACTTAATCTTGATCAACAGTTGAGTGTGAAATTGTAAGAATCTCTAACGATTCAATGAAAAACGCCAAAGTCTCCTCTATATTCTTCCCTAGAACTAGAATGTAAAGTGCTGAAAATAAAATGATAGGATATGTCTCTAAATGTCCCAAACATAAGGAGATAACTAGTGAGAGGAAGACAGAGGGTCGCGCTTCAAAAACGCATGATCACACAAGTGGCACGGGCGCACCAAAAAGTTGCCTTAGAAGTGGCACGGCCGTGCCACCTCCTATACTCGAAATGCTCGAAAATCTGCCTCCCTTGCAGGCCCATGCCAATAATTTGCCTTGAGATGACATGCCCATGCCATGCGAATTCTTTTCGTTTCAACCTCTAACTCTTTTCCTTCAATCTTTGACCATTGTTTGGGTTTCAAAACATCCCTACAAACACACAAATTTGCTCAAACACCCATGCGTAGTCATCCTTATCAAATCCAATCATAATCCATCAAAAATATGAATTCTACGTTAAAAACTATGCTCAAATGAGTGCACTTAGTTGGATAAAACGCTACAACTTAGACACTCATCAAGGATCAATCGGAAATTGAGAATTGTAGGATGGGATAGGATATGTCAGCCTAAGAGATTTGGAAGACTTGGACTTTGCAAGGCTGAAGCTATTAACAGAGCCATGCATATGAAGCTCCTTTGGTGTATTCTTATGGATCCACATAACAAGTGAGTTTAAGTTGTGTTGAAAATTCCTTAAAGATCAAGATTTTTAGTCACTAAAAAAAGGTCAGCGAAATTCGTGGTAGTGAAATCATTTGCCCGATAGCTGTGGTGTTTTTCGCTACGGCCTCCAATGGCAGGTTGGTAATGCCCAATCAATTATTTTTTTGAAGGACAAACGGGTCACCCTGGATCTGCTATTCGATAAAATTATTTTTGGTTGAAATGTTCTATGGCGAACATGGAAATTGGGATAAGGAGTTACTTGATAGGGTTCTCCCTTAGTTGGTTGCTCAGGTTCTTAGAATTTCCATTTCGCATAATTCTGTTGCGGACAAAATATACTGGGGTTTTTCCAATTCAGACTTATTTATGGCAAAATCTACCACTTGGCTAACACAGGGTATTCAGCACAAGTTGTAAGATAAGTGTACCTTTAGTTGGATTTGGGAACTTAGTCTTGCTAATAAAGTTCAATTCACTCACTCTCATGCGAACAATCAAGAAACAACAAGTCTAACTCAATATCGTACTAAATTGTCCTAATTTAATAGTATAATGCACACATTATATTGTATAGTACTCCCTCCGTCCCACTATAACGTGGTCATTCTACTATTTGCACAAAAAATAAGGAGAATGGGAGTTGGCGGGGGTGGGGGGAGTACTTGAGTGTTTTAATTTTTTATTTAAAATGTGAGAGTGGGATTTTCAGTAGAGATAATGAGTGGATTATTTTTTATCATAATTCATTGATACTGGAGATAAATTAGAGTTATTTTAATATTTAAAAATATGGAATAGTACAATGGCCACTTTATAGTGGGACAAGCATATGCAAACAATGGCCACGTAATAGTGGGACAGAGGGAGTATAAACTATGATCTGCACATATTTACTTTTCCCTTTGAAGATGGTAAGGTTCATGTCATTCCATATTTCAACGACAGTTGTGATTGAAGCAGTTCTCGTCCATGACTTCTCAAGCCACTTGCTCCTGCATCAATGAGTCAATTAGGTTCCCTTCTGAGCCTCTAGGGCCTTCTTTTAATGCTTAGCCAGCTAAGGATCTCTCCCCAAATCTGCTTGGTCTACGGACAATCAAATATTAAGTGGTTAATACTCTCTTCCTCTCTATAACAGAAGGCACATCTATTAGGCATAACAAAGCCTCTTTGCTTCATATCATCAACTGTGGGGAGCTTCTTATGCAAAGTCATCCATCAAGTAACTACATGTTTGGGCATAGCTGCACTATTCCATATCAGTCTATAATTCATCATAGTGGGTGATTTTGTCTCGAACTGTCATAATAGTTACTATTACTAGTGGCACCGTGTAGAAATTTTTATTTTTTTTCGATGAATAAGTGAGTAGGCGTGATTGAAAATCTATTTAACTATTGACATCAAGTAAACAATTTCATTAGTATTTATCTATCTCTCTCCCTTGTATTTAAAAAGACCCGTGCAATATAAAACTAGTTCCTATTTGAAGTAAAAATAATTCCTTATTAATTGCAATTTTAGTTTTGCTTCGCTTCACCAAATAACTAATCAAATTCCCCCATTAATCTCAACTACACACTTGTATTCCTTCTTTTTGCAACAAATTAAACCCACCCACCGTAACAATACTATTGATGATAGTTCCGAATAGTCGAAGAGATAGATAGGCTTCACAAATGCACAGCTTTTTCGAAGTAACAGAAAGTTATCATTCCCATGATAACTAATTAACAATTCTTGCACAGTACAATATGATTATCTTGACTCACAGTTTATCAAGATTGAAAGGATTAAACTAATGATTTTAAATTTAAAATTAACAAGAAAATCAAGACTAAAAAGCATTTAGGATAAGGGTTCACCACTATGACGTATATTGGTTTTAATTGGACTGTTCAATTAATGTGGAATATGCACTTTGAAAGTTGATTATGCTAAGGTAACTAGTATCTCCATTCAAAGTATAGTAGCATGGTAAAGGCGATCAATTACCTATATATGCTCATGGTGATTGAATAAATTTTAACCCATTAAGAAATATGATAATCAAGTAGCCTTCAAGAAAAATAATACTCCCACCGTTCACTAATTAAGGTTACATACAATATTTGGCACAAGACTTAAGGAGAGAATAAAATTGCAAATTGCCTTTACTTTAGTGGTTTTAAAGGTGATAGTGACTTGTTGATGAGAAAGAAAAAGTTAAGGATAATTTATTACTTGAAAGGCAATTTTTAGCCAAAATTAGAAGGTGTAACCTTTATTTGTGAACGTACCAAAACGAAATGAGTAACCTTCATTAGTGAACGGAGGGAGTACTACTTTCATGAATTATAACTCGATTTAATCGCTAAGTTTTCAAATAAAGAGATTTCTCCTTTCGGTTCTCTAGACACCCCATAGGTGTCTCATTAGTACTAGCCCCGCCCGATGACGATAACAATAGTCGACTTCGAGATGATGAACACCTAAGGCAAGATCTCATCCTTCGCTCCTTAATAAATTTTGTTTTCATGTTGTACACCTTACTCTAAACTTTCCAAAACACCAAACGGATCTTAAATCAAAATCTCGGATCAAAATTATGCCATTTGTACTAGATTTCAGCCCAAAATCGAGCCCAAAACAATCCAAGGGGCCCACAACTCGGCCCGCACTCACGAGTTTGACCCATTTGCAACTCCAAACCGCTCGCACGTGGCTGCACATTTGAAATTCGGGCAAGCGCCTTAAAGGCAAACCGCACAGGGGGTGGCGCGCTGAGGCAGAGGCCGCGCCGAACCGCCCAACTGAGCGGTGAACTGCACAAGTTGGGTGGTCAACCGCTTAGATTGTGCGGTTGGCCGGGCAGCTCTACGCCCGGCCGCCGCGTGTGCTCGGTGGTTTTCGCCTGGATTTTTCTACCCTATTCTCCCATTTTCACCTTTCTTCCTCTATATAAACCCCATTCCACCTTCATTTCAAGGAAGATCAGTTCTATACCATCATTATACCCAAAGACAATTAGAGAGAATCTTAAGCAATGTTGCCTTGCCTAATTAAAGAGAGAAAGAGCCAAGTTCATCTTGATCTCCATCCTCCTTCAACCATCTTCAATGTCATTCATCCCATAATCATCTCACCACCGTCCAAACACAGATCCTAGCGCCACAAATCAACCTCTAAACACATCTCAAACACAAACCAAGCACCACTAATCAAACACAAACCCAAACACTAATCAAGCACACGAGCTCAAGCACTCATCATTATACTCCAAGGATCGATATCTTGCCAAGATCATACTAAAGCCAAAAGTGTTCTAATCTAAGGAGTTATCCCGATGTCACACGCACTAATTTGGTTGCAATCTCTCTCTCTCTCTCTCTCTCTCTCTCTTTTCTTTTCTTTTCTTTATTTTTTCTTTTTCTTTTCCTTTGTTTTTTTTTACTTGGGTGTTTTGTACTTCAAATTTGATCATGTTTTAACTTAGTCTTCAATCATGTAGTTAACTTGATCTTGGCATGTTTTTGATGGTTAAAATGGACATCACATGAAAATGGTAACTCATGCTCAGTTGGCCTAATTTCCACTAATCTTGGTGAATAAGGATCAATTGATTTATTGCTTTCAAGATCATGTAAAATGGCTAATTATGTTCTAAATGAAATTGATGAACCAATCACTTGTGATTCACCACATTGATTTCATTCATGGACATGTGCTCTAAATGAGATCGATTCACTAAATTTATCTTGTTCATGAGTACCAAAAGTGACTACCATAACTTGCTGAATGATTTAATCACTTAGAAATAACTTAGAAATCAGGATAAAATGTTAAACATCATGTGAATGCAAAGACAAACATTCTGATCCATCCCAGTAGAGGCCGTTGTCACTAACAGGCTAGTTGGCTTCCAACTAGTACATACACCTCCGAACTCAAGTCTCTTCCATTGGGCATTGAGGTCATTTCCCTATCGGGGTGCAAATTGGCGTTAACATGGCATCTCTTTAGATGTTTAATTTGTGTTATGGCCTTTTCAAAACGGTTCCATATTTTCTTAAAATACAGTGGCGACTTCCTTTACAAATGCACAACCTAAACATTTCCCCATCGCACTCAGAAACGTATTTCGCAAGAGGAAAAGACATAGGAAAATACACCTTCTAATAATTTTCCCGGTCCTTACAGGTTCATCATCTAATATATTATGCGATCATGCAAAATAATGGCCAGTTGAATCTCAAGAAAATACGTTTGCAATTAGATCAAAGCATAACAATCACACCCACATCCAACGGTTTAATTCTACTCGATAACCAATCACAGGATTACCATAATCCTGGATAATTAACCTACTCACTCATGTCGTAGTAATCAAACAACCCATATCATGATATACAAGATCAAAGTAATTCAAGTAAAAAGAAAGAGATGAGAGAGAAGAATTCTTAGAGTCTCAATTTGTAAGACCCTAGAAAATTAGCCTCCTAATCTAGCTTAATTAGACTAATTAAACCTCTATTAATTTTTTTTTCCTTAATTAATTAAAATCTTAATAACCTTCTACACACAAATACACACACACACACACACACACACACACTTATACATACACACACATGTACATACTCGTATAAATTTCAATTTTCTTTTTTCTAAATTACAAGATTGGTAATTCCTTGTCTAACCTTATTAACTAACTTTATTAACCCACT
>BSSO01006379.1:0-12029 GCA_030267885.1 Mesembryanthemum crystallinum
CCTCATAAGACTCTTTAGGGGGTAGTTGCTAATGAACACAGGTTAACCAAGCCCCCGACAAAGAGCCATTGACATTGAATGCTAGTGAATTGTTGTGTGTCTTTCACCTGTTGTGTTGCATGTCATAATCTCGTCCCTTGAAATCTTGAATCCCGTCCCTTCTTCTCGTGTCCAACGACACTTCAAAGACGCTCCTTGTGTACGGCTGGCACTCTTGCCGCTAGGAGACAAGAGTGCGCCGCACGATCCGCGACCCAAACGAGGCGGACCGTGTCAATTGGTATCAGAGCTCGGTCGAGAGAACTGTAGCATCACAGTGAGAAGAAATGCCGGGAAGTACTAGTGATGATGGGGAAACCATCATGATCAATGGAAAGACGTTGGGTGACTGGTGTGTCCACATCGAAAGGAAGCTTGATCGGATGGCTCACTTCGAACAGGTCTTGATTGGCCAATCGAAGCACATCGACGACCTGGATGCTGGGTTGAAGGAATTTACTAGTGAGAAGGAAGCTCTCACCGCCACGGTCCAAGAGTTGACCACGGACAGATATGCCGCTCGGGATGAGATACACTATCTCAATGAGCAGGTAGCCGAAGCACATGACAAGTGCGCTACCTTGATGCGTGCTGGGAACAGCGCTCCCCAAAGGAGGACAAAGCCACCGAACCCAAAATCTTACGGGGGAGCCTGGGATGCGAAGGAGTTAGACAACTTCCTCTTCGACATGGAACAGTATTTCCGGGCTTGTGAAGTAGAGGAGTCGCGGAAAGTCGACACAACCTCGATGTTCCTTGTAGACGACGCCAAGCTATGGTGGAGGTCCAAGTACGCGGAGATTGAGCCCGGTGTACTGAGGATAGATTCATGGAAGGTCCTCAAGGAGGAGCTCAAGAGGCAGTTCTACCCGGAGAACACAGACTTCCTCACAAGGAAGAAGTCGCTAAAACACACGACTTCCATCTGAGATTATGTCCGAGAGTACTCATCATGCATGCTGGGAGTGCGCGACATGACTGAGAAGGACCGACTCTTCAATTTTTAGTTTGGATTGAAGGAGTGGGCAAAACGAGAGTTGTCAAGGCAGAAGATTGACACCTTAGCACAGGTCATGATGGCCGCAGAAAGGTTGAACGACTATCTCGTGGAGAGAGATTCGGCACCCAAGAAGTCGGGTAGCTCGAACACGGTAAGGAGCGGTGGACAAGGCTCCATCTCCTACACCTCGGGATCTAACAATGCCGGGGCAAGTCGAGCCAGGACTGGGGGAGAGGACTCGAAGAAACCTACGAGCTCTTCAGCTAGTTCGAACAAAGGGGGTTGATTCTGCCGACCCATCTCGTGCTTCCTTTGTAAAGGGGAAGACAAGTGGTATGAGTGTCTGTACAAAGGGGAGGTCGACACCATTCAAAGTAAGATTTCGAAGTTGGCCGTGATACCGGGTAATGAAGAGGATAGTGGGGAGGAGGCCGACGACATAGAGGATGAACAGCCTCAGCTAGGGGCCGTCCACATGATGTATGCCATGGGAAAAGAGACTCACCCGACGAAGTCACGATCCACAGACCTGATGTATGTGGACTTCCTCATCAATGGGAGGAGCGCCCGTGCCATGGTTGACACCGGCGCCATGGATGACTTCGTGTTTGGAACCGAGGCAAAATGGTTGAGGTTGAAACTGGAACGAGAAACTGGGAAGATGAAAGCCGTCAACTCAACAGCCCAACCTATTCATGGTATTGCGAAGAGTGTTCCCATAAAGTTAGGGGAGTGGACAGGACACCTGAACTTCATCGCGGCTCCGATGGACGACTTCAACGTGGTTCTAGGAATGGAGTTTCTTCAAACCACCAAGGGGATACCAATGCCTCACATGAACTCGTTGTTCATGGGGGCACAACCTTGCCTCATCAAGGCAACCGGGCCCAGAGCCAAGAAAGACAAGGGTCCGATGATCTCAGCAATACAGTTGGAGAAGGGACTCAAAAGGAATGAGCCCACTTTCCTAACTATGTTGTCAATGAAGGATGACGGAGTGTCCAGCCAAGAACCCCCAGAAGTAATCGAAGTGCTGCAGAGGTACCAAGATGTCATGCCTCCAGAATTGCCCTCGACGCTCCTTCCCGCCGATCAGTAGACCATCAGATCGAGATGAGTCCCAGGACATCCCCTCCCGCGAGGAGTCCCTATCGAATGGCACCACCAGAGTTGACCGAACTTCGTAAACAGTTGGAAGAGCTCCTCAAGGCCGGGTTCATTCGGCCGTCGAAGGCCCCTTTCGGTGCGCCAATGTTGTTCCAAAAGAAACAGGACGGCAGCTTGCGATTGTGTATTGACTACAAGTTGCTCAACAAGATAATAGTGAGGAACCACTATCCAATCCCGTTGATTGTAGACCTGTTCGACCAACTGGGGAATGCAGTTTACTTCACCAAGCTAGATCTGAGGTCGGGGTACCATCAAGTTAGAATTGCCGATCAGTTTACCTTTCCATGTACTTTAATGCTTTCCTTTACTTTTCATGTCAGTAGCACAACTTGTAAGCATGTCTTCGATCATGGCATAGTGAGCCACCAAGTACTCTAGTGGCGTTTCGTAGTTTCTTTACTTTCCAGGGTGGATTTGAGTATGCGAGTTGTGCATAATTCATGTCTACTCCTGTCACTTTCACGAAACCTCATAAGACTCTTTAGGGGGTAGTTGCTAATGATCATAGGTTAACCAAGCTCCCGACAAAGAGCCATTGACATTGAATGCTAGTGAATTATTGTGTGTCTTTCACCTTGTTGTGTTGCATGTCATAATCTCGTCCCTTGAAATCTTGAATCCCGTCCCTTCTTCTCATGTCCAACGACACTTCAAAGATGTTCCTTGTGTACGGCTGGCACTCTTGCCGCTAGGAGACAAGAGCGCGCCGCACGATCCACGACCTGAACGAGGCGGACCGTATCACCGGTTCTCCTCTAGAATATGTTGGGGACCCACGGTTAATGGTTTTTTTACACCAAATTGGCTACTGTATAAATTACCTGTATTTGCGGTCGTTTGTTAAGAAAGTACACTTGGATTTGAAAATTACACACCAACCTTGTAATTAGAATGTTCTTATGGGCTACTCTTATTTACATTGACTCTAGTTGTCCTATTTGTCATAATGATTTGGATCTTATAACCATCTTCTTTATTTTCTACAAAGTTCAAGAAATTTGATCTAAAATGGGAATATCAATTGAATTCAACTTTCCTACTTTTATGAACCTAAATAATCTATTATTATAATTCTCCTTCCCGTGGAGCATAGAAAGAAAGAAATAACCATTTTTTTTTACGAGATTCACCCTTTAATGTTCATATGTCTTTTATCAGAGCTAATATTTGTCATAGAGAGTGGCTCTATCAATGTAGGATTGAGTGTTGATCCACAAGAAACACATCAAACACAAAAACTCCGCTTCCACTATTCTCATCGACTGGGCTCCACCTACTAATAACTTTTTGGTCAACTTCAATGGATCCATTGCCAACGGCGAGGCTGCAGCGTTGTTTGTGATCAAAGATTGCAATGGTAACCTCATCTCCGCATGTTCTTCCCCTTTAAGCACTCAGTTGATTATGGTTGCTAAAGTTGTTGGAATGAGAAATGGACCAAATGCTGTACGAAAAGGTATCTCTTTGAGACTCTTGAAATTCCATGTGGAAGGCGATAATATCACTGCTATCCAAGTTCTTCAAAGTAGTATTGGTGTTTGGTGTATGATTCACAATATCATCATTGACACTCGAGGATTCTTTTCTACTTGTAATCCATTGATAAGTGGTTTTTATGTGCGTATTTTGGTTACTTTTTTTTATTAGTTTAGCCTTTCATTTAGTGTTTTAGTGATAGTTTAGTTTAGTTTTAACTCTTTTAGTTCTATTTTACGCATTTTGTGTGTTTGATGTGTAGGAGATAAGTTGAAAGTAGAATTTGCTACTTTTGTGAGCAAAGAAGACCCAAAGAACACTTGGAAGAGAACAAGGATGGTCAAGAAGATCAAAAAGAGGCAAAAGGAGCTCCAAGTGTGAAGCGTGGGTAACCTATTGCTCAACCATGGCCATGCTTTACCCTTAAAATGTCATGAAGATACCAAAAGGAGTTTTCCAGACTCAACCACAGGCTAAAAAGGCGAACCATAAGTGGCCATGTCTCGGCTGGCATGCCAAATTTAAGTCATGCAATGTTCAGTGGTGAAACACGGGCAGCCGTGTTTTGGCCCCTTTGCCCGTGTTTCACCTATTTTGCCCGTGTTTGGGGATTTTTGACTTGTAAACTCTATTTAAGTCACATTTTTGACCTTTTTAAGATCCAAGCTTCATTTTAGGATAGGTAGTGACATTTTTAAAGAGTTTCTTAGGGTTTTGAGGGTTATAATCAATTTTTGGACTTTCCTCCAAGATTGTGAAGATTCCTTGAAGATTCTTGGTGACATTTTCTCTACTCTTTTCAATCTAGTCCATCATTTCTTTCCATTTCTCATACTCATCATGTTAAGTGCTTGTGTGTAACCTTGTGCTTGATGTTTTGATGATGATCAGTGGCTAGATTTCTTGATTAGCGTTAGGATTAGCCCAACCATTAATGTTTAATGCTTGGATGATGTGATATACTCATAATTATTTGGGAAAGTTGCTTACTTGGTTTTGTGCACCCCATATGTTCGATGAAATGCTTGAGTGAATCTTTGGTTCTCTTTAGCTTTGTTTTGCGAAATTAGTCCATATCGAGAGGGGATGATTGATTTTAGGGGTGCCTTAATTCAAGTAAGAGGGGTTTAGCCACTAGAGTAGGATAAATCGCTTTTGGCAACTTTGTGATTAATTTGTGTTTAATGGACTTTGATTGTTCTAATTCCATGAAAATAGGTAATTAGAGTAATGTAGATGCTTCCCTTGGACCTTGAGAGAGGCCTTGGGTTATTTTCGAATTAATAGTTGCCTTGCAATCCCAATTAATTGCGATTCATTCATTATCCTAGTATTAAACGATATGATTGGGTGAACCCTTGACCCTAATCCCCTTTCTCATTGCTTTTATCCTAACTTTTTATCGCTATTGTATTTGTTAAGTACATTAGTTTAATTTTTTAGTTAATCATTCTCATCCCCAACCAATATATTAGGTTTAACTTGTGTAAAATCTAGGCTAAATCGATATTTCAAGTCACTAATTCCTTGTAGAGTCGGTATTTTTATTACAACGATATACCCATGCACTTGCGGGGCGTATCATCCATGCATCAGCACGTATATTTTTCGAGAAGGAAATTATGCTGCCAAGTGGATGACTACTTTGGCTCTTCGTCCTTCAAACTCTGTTGGATGGGAAGAATCTTGAACTCAAGAGCTAAATAATTTACTTATTTCTGACAAATTAGGTGTTTGTTGTTTGCCTTGAGAAGAGTCTAAACTTTTTCCAATAATCACTTCTTATCTTTGGAAGGGGAAAAAAAAATGCAATTGTCGCCTTAGACAAATCAATGAGGATTGGATAGAGACTTGAGAGTAGTGACTACCTCCGTCTTTTGTCTCTCTATAAAAAAATTTCCGAGTTGCCAGTTTTTTATTTTGAAAAATATTCAACTCTATAAAAATTAAATTAAATTTAAAGTTTAAATTTTCTCTGCTTAATTGTCAAAACTGACAATAGAAAAATAGAAAAAAAAAATGGCTTTCGAAAACTGGTTTTAAGTTTTCAATAATACACGTCAGATACTTAACTAACAAAAACAATCAACACTACTAACAAAACAAACTAAGGGTATTTCGGACTTTTCACTAGTTTCTTAAATTTGGAGTCCAAATGTACTTGCCTAGGAGATTATAAGACGGAGGGAGTAATTATCAACTATCAACTATGTCACACAGTTAACTTTTCATTTTCTACTGGTTACAAGAGACGCAAAGACGACGCTCATACATAATCATGTATGGGATTTATTATGTCCCAAATTTCATTTAAAACCATTAGGCGAAAATCTCATTTGGTAAATTAGGCATTATGAAAATAAAATACAGCATTATTATACAGCTCTATGAATAAAAGAAAGAACTTTAATATNAAAAAAAAGAAGAAAAAAGAAGATTACCACTACTACACTAATAACACACCTTTAAAATCCATATTTAGCAGATTATTCCAATTTTGTGTGAACTTGCATACTTAACGTCTAGGAGTGAGTGAAGGAAACGATGGAATTGATTGTAGGATCAGTTTACGGCTGCTCCTAAGCACGGGGGATCGCCCATTTTCATGGTGAGGAGGAGAAACCCTCTTACCATTTGGAGACAAAGTCTTTACATTGCTGGGAGGGCTACCGTTTTGTAGAAGTGTAGGTATTTCATCTCCTGAAGCACCCTGAAGCTTCTCAGTCTTGGTTTGAGACCGCAGGAACGTTGATCTTCCTGGTCCATCAATAGGAGGCAAGCAAGAGGATGACCCAATAGCTGCCAAAGTTGATCTTGGTGGTTTGCCCTTTGAGGAAGATGGCAATGAGACTGATGACCTATCTCACAAAGTTCACTGAATAAGAACCCATAGTTATTCAATTCATTGTATAAGAGTGGCTGAAAGCGTAAGATTGTCAAACCTGAACAGCCTTTTGGGTGTCTTTGGGAGGGTGAATTCTGAATTATGGTCTTCATCATTATACAATGCAGGGGAATCTGAACTTTTTTCCAATATATGCTTCTCAGCAGCTCGCGCTTCTTCCATTTCACCTTCTGCTCCAAGTAATAAAGTGGGCCCTGAATTCATATATAATATATAATTAGCCAGCCACAACACCATTAGTATCAATTACATAGCAATAGCATACGCAGAAAGAAACCATGAAAACCGATAATGAAGACTATAACCATCACATAGCTTGAAGTGCACTCACCATCCTTTCTACCAAATGCATTTTTACACCCCTCACATCTGCAGCTAACCGAGCAACCAACACCTCCCTTCAAAACAAAAGAACAATTTGTCCATAAGATGATCTTTGAGTGTTATAAATGACATAGGTTAGGTGAAGTGGAAAACCTGATAACATTCGCAATATTTTTTCAGACAGTTTGATTTCTTGCAATTACATCCTCGTTTATGACGTGCTGAAGCTGGCGTTCTGGTTGAATCCTCCTGCTTGGATCATGAAGACAATTACAATATTTTCTGATGAAGCCAAAAAAGACAGGTAAAAGAAGCAAGATGCAAATCCTTTTTTGTTTTTGTTTGTTTGTTTGTTTGTTTACCCCAGGTTCTTGAGTAGAGTCCGAAGTCCTGATCACTTTGGGAGCAAAGGCTAGTGGGTTACGAGATTCAATCTGTTTCCGAGTTGCAAGAACAGTATCCTCATGAATGGGCTTGTTAAAACAATCTTGACAGGAACATGGCTCCACACAGTAGACACCAGCAGCAAAGCATTCGCAATAGCTGCATCCAGAAAGAAAAGTCAAACCTAAACAAAGATGCAAGTGTTTCTAAGCTTCATCAATAAATACAGGGATGGGAATGACTTACAGCTTCAAACATTTCGATTTTTTACAGTTGCAACGTTTACATCCCTCGCTTTCTGCAGTATTTTCAAATTTACGCCTGTAGAAATTCTTCATGACATCAAACAGGAAGTTTGGCAACATTTATTATATACGAATCATAAATAAATTATGCTTGCCTCTTTCTCTTTGGACTATTTGGATTTAGCTCCTCAGTAGCCGCATAGATAGACACCTGAGAAGAATCTTCCAATACTTGAATTCCACTTTCAGCAGGACCCATATTCTTCTCAAAAGAGGTTGAATCTGATACTTTCTTAAGAGGATCATGGCTCATTGAAGAAAGTGTTTCCTGATTTGGAACTTTGCAGTTCTTTGAAGCTGCTGCAAGTGCATTTAAGTGCAGGCCAATACCAGGCAGCATGCACCTTAAAGAATCACCTCCAGGTGTCATAGGCTGCTTATTGTAGGACACAGCCTGTTCTTCATTTTGTAGTGAAGAAGACAGGCTAGGAAAGAAAACACCATCTATGTTTTTCTTAGGTCTTGGCATTTCAAAGTCAAGACATCGCCTTCGCAGTCCCCTATGCAAATTACAGAATGGCTGCAAGGGATCAACATGAAGCTGCTTAATAAAGGATTTACTCATTTGCAATCTCTTTTGAAGACAATTGAAACAATAAGAACATGACTACCCAAAGCAGAAACGAAATAATTTCCATCTCCAATGCCACCCACCTCAATATATATATATATAGATAGATAGATAGATAGATAGATAGATAGAGAGAGAGAGAGAGAGAGAGAGAGAGAGAGAGAGAGAGAGAGAGAGAGAGAGCAAAACATGTAAATGCCTTCTAAAAATCCTGTTCTAACATGTACACAAATGCCTTCACCGTTACCTGATCCAAAATACCAACATGCACTATAGCCAAACGCAAGAAACAACTACACAACTTGGAACATAAAACTACAGTTCTAAACAGATGATAATTGAGATCTGAAAATGCACTTGTGAAACCATTAATTGATAAAAGATGAAGCACAATCATAATGCCACATACATGATTGCTCTTCCTTCAACATAAAACTGAACAATGTGTCATAACAAAACAACGAAAAGAGGTTGCTCAACCAAAAAGGCACCAGATTCAGATACAAAAATTGTACAAGGACACCACATATGTTCAGAAACAGATGAACGCATACATATTACTTTCAACTGCAGGATAATGACCATTTAATCAAGCCCACAGGGAAAAGAACAAAAAACATCGATTCAAACCTCACAACAACAAATCAGTGCTAACTATCTGTGCTTTGAAAGTCTGACCATAAAACATATTGCAGAACATGCAAATACCTCTAAAAAATTTCAATGCCTACTATCTGTGCTGGGAAAGCTCAATCATAGATATAGTGTAGAACGTTCAAATATATATTTCTGACATAAAGGTAGTGCATTCACACCTCATTTCCTGATTTTTCATCTGAACCACCAGAAAAAAATTCATTCATAGAGGAACCTCCCAGATTCTCTGGTGCCTGATCTATCTGCTCCAGTTCATTGGTCTCGGTAGATTGAGTTGGTTGGTCTATGTTTTCACATGCTTCATTGTAAATAACAGGAGCAACATGGCGTGGATGTTGCGCATCATTTGCTTCATCAGGTGGATAGTGTGACAAGAGAGAAGCAAAAGCACTCGTTTCTTCTTCTAGTGATTTTTGAAACGATGCTTTTGAAGTTTCTGCATCATTAGGTGAATCAAAAACAAACAGATCCGTAGTATTACCACATATCAAACTCTGCCAATCACATGTGGCCTCCTCATTATGTGCTGTCTCTTGCGAATGCAACTTAGCTCCAAAGGAACCTCTATTAGAAGGCTTCTGGACATATGGGACAAGTAGAAGTGATGTATCAGGCTCAAAATTGTTTTCATTACTAGAGATGGTAGCTGTTTTACAGTCCGGACTCCCACTCTCATATTTCAGTAACCGTGGCAGCTCGGCTGCTGCATGCTTAGAAACATCACCGAGTGGCTCAACAGAAACTTCACCACCAGAAGCCCCTTCACCTCTAACTTGCTCATTTGTAGAATTTTCAGGCTGTTGGTCAGCACTAAGGGCCTGTTCAGCTTGAGATTCTTTATTTCCCTCATCAGATGACAATTGAGCTTTTGCTAGATCTGAAGCTTGATGCCTTAGAAGACAAATTAAAACAACCAACGCGCATCAAGACAAGATGAACATTGCATTGCAAGAAAGAGATATTGAGTAAAACAGTACAGTATACCTTTGCAGGAGCCTAAACTCCTTCTGGACGCTGACATGAGGCGAAGTAAAAACAGATGGGGGCGAAGTATAACTAAGTGAGCCGAAGGTCTGGGAAATGTGTATGGTTTTTGTGGGGTTGATTGGCGAAAGACTGTTGATGAAGTTTGAAAAAGGAGACTCCTGCATAAGTAATCAAATCAAACAATCAAGTTAGACAACAGAATACCATTAATCACATACAACATAACGAATTAACCACATACTAAGTAGAGAAATCCAAATCACTACACAGCTACAATCCTCTAATTGAAAATGCAATATTGCATGACATTGCAGTAAATCCACATATCATAAACAAAGTGGCTTTTTTTTTTCTTTTTCTTTTTTTTTTTGGCTAAAAGTTGATTCGAACAAAACTTGGGTGGAAATTTGAAAAATTCACGAATCAGCTACGCTGCTGAACCAAAAATTGACCCCTATTAAACTGGATATACTCAAAAGCATAATTTCCCAGAAAATTTCCAAGTAACCCACAAAAGGGTGGAACCAACTGAAATCTCCAAAAACGGCTCAAACTTGCCAAACATCAACTCGAATCAGTGATCTAAATTAGAAACCACTGCAATTTGACAAATTACAGAAGCAATCAACTAAGAACTAAACTCGACCCCTAAACAAAAAGTCGAAACACCGACATGCAAGGACAAAGAAAACCCGTAAAACCCAGCCAAAGCAAGTCAACGACATAGAATCAGCCAAAAAAGCCGAAACCAGACCCAAAAATTTCCCAATGGCGGCCAAAATACACAACAATACTTGCAAGTTCAAGCAAAAACAAAGTGAAAAATGAGTCAAATTAACCTCGATTTTGGAAATGGGGGTGCCGATCTGGTTCCTCTCTGGAGTATCCATTGATGCAGCAACTTAAAAAAAAGAAAAGCTAAAGAAGCTTAAAGAGACATCTACAAAAAACCAAAAGAGTGGAGTGAGTTGCTCCTTATTAGTCTCTCTCTCACCCCACTTTCTCTCTCTTCTCACCCTTTCTGCGTGAGACTAGTAAAAGCGGAGAGAGAGAAGGGGGAGTGAGAGAGAGAGAGTGAGATTTCAAGTAGGAGGGAGAAGCGGGAAAATGGTGAGATTTTCTCGTGCTGATAACCCCGACCCTACCAGACACCGTAGATTTATACAATTATACAATTATGTTGTTGTTTTGGCGGACGTAACGTACAATTTCCTTGATTCTCTGTATTTATTGTTGAGATTATATATTTTGACCTGGTTATGTTATGTATGTCCATTAGTCTTCATCATCGTCGTTAATCTTGCTGTTGTTGATAGTATGATTTTGTTATTATTAGTTTTGAGATGAGAGATGATTTTGTTAAATATTGTTAATGTTCTATAATTACTATTATTTTCATAATCTTTCACAAAGTTTCTCTTACAGGGCGTTTGGTACGTAGGATTGAAAATTTCGGAATATATAAGTGGGAATGGGAGTTTATTTTAAGGATGGAAAATTCATTTAATTATTAGAAATATTTGTCCCCCTTATTCGATTAAATTGGTGGGAATAGAAGCCAATTAACATCATTCGCTATCCCCTCTCTATTACCCATCCCTTGCACCAAACAAATGATAAGTGAGGATTTATCTAAGAATTTTCATTCACATCTCGCAACTCCCTGCATGCCAAACTACCGAAAGGAGTAAACAATTCATTCCAAAAAAAAAAAAAAAAACATACTCCCTCCGTCCCGTAATTAGTTTTCAAAAACACCATATTTTTTGTCCCAAAATTAGCTTTCAAAACCTATAAAATCCCATAACTTTTCTGTTATACCCCTCCACTAACTCACAAATATAATAAAAAAAAATACACTCTCTCTCCAATCACACACTCTCTCTCCAATCACTCTCACTCTTTCTATTATTTTATTCTCTCACAATAATATCTCCATATTGCTTTAATCTCTCACATAAAATTCCCCTTTTATTTTTTATTCCTTCTATTACTACAAGGGTAAATTTGTCTAAAAAAACTCACTTAAAATCTTGTTCCCTCCTAGTTTTTGAAAGCTAATTTCGGGACGGAGGGAGTCTTATTTAGGAAAAATTTCATTTTGGGTATCCCAGGTTTGAAAAAATAATAAAATGGGTACCTCACTTTTTGGTATTCTCACTTTGGTTATCTTAACTTTTAGAACCTATTTCAATTTGGGTTAGGGATGTA
>BSSO01006380.1:0-12027 GCA_030267885.1 Mesembryanthemum crystallinum
CCAGGTTGATCGAGGTATGGAGCGTCAATTCTATGCGCTAGTCAAGGGATACGCTAGCGGGTTTTGTTAAGACGATTGAGTAGTGTTTTGGAGTATCAGTTTGATGGCCATGTTTGTTTGAGGCCTTTGTAATAAGTTTAGTATTTTGGTTAATTTATGGATTTCGCTTAATTCTCACTTATAGACAAGATGGTTTATTTAGTAGTTGTGTTTGCTCGTTGTATTAGCATTAACATTCGACCTTCGGGTTGGATGTGACGGTCGTCACCTCGGACTTGTTGGTCTGCTTTCCTAAATTCGGGATTAGTGAGTCCGGGGTGTGACAAGTAAGAAGATAGAGAATCGATTATCACCTAGAAAGCTCATTGTCGAAGATGTCTTCATCTTCGTGATCGCGCTTTCGCTTATCGAAATCTAAAACAACAAAGATGAACTAAAATCGTACAAATTGTGCCTTTTTTCCATTTGCTTGGATATCTGGAAAATGAACAAATCAAAATACTAGTATTACTAATTCTTAATTGTTCTAGTCAATGCTCTGCACTTGACGAAGATGATGATGTTGATGATCAAAAACAGAGAGATGACCTTGTGGAGCTCATCGTGGGAACATGGAAGATTGACATTGAAATAGCTTGATACTGCTTCAAACGAGTCTCCCGATACTTATCCCTAGTGAAATTCAGCCTCAAATTAAAATTCCCATTTTGAGTGAGATTTTCTCAAGATACCAAAATTGATTTAAGGATCAGAAATCTCCAATTCAGATTAGCCAAATAACAGCACTTGCAGGCTTAGCAAAACTTCAAAACCTAAGCTATTCACAGAATTATAACCCTAAATCCTAGAATCAAGCATAACATCTACAAATGTCACAAAATTTTGATTAAGACGCAGCAAAACAGTACACCATTTGATTTGAAATCCTAGATTTAAAGGGAGAAAGGAAAGCCTAACCTGATTTGTGCGGATGAGATCAAAGAAATCAAGGAACCCTAACCCGAACTTGGCCAGAAGAACGACCTCGAGATTTCACCGCGACTGCGGCGAGAGGAGAACGTGCGAGATCCAGAAGACTCCGGCGAGATCGAGAAAACAGCGACGAGATCGAGTAGACACCGGAAAAATGGAGGCCGAGAGAGAGAGAGAACTGAGTGCGAGAGGGAGCAAGAGCTGAAGGAGAGAGAGTGTCAGCGAGAGAGAGAGAGAGAGAGAGAGAGAGAGAGAGAGAGAGAGAGAGAGAGAGAGAGAGAGAGAGCTGAAGGAGAGAGTCAGCGAGAGCGAGAGAGTGGTGAGGGAGAGAGAGAGAGCTGAGGAGGATAGAGCATGGAGGAGGCAGGCGTGCGAATAATGCTGACCTGGGTTAGTTCCTTTTTTTTAAAAAAAAATAGCCCATAGACCACGGTTCAACATCGAAGCCGTCGTTTATACCTATTTCCTAATTTCCCCTTCCCCACTTCAACCTATATACGACGGTTATTATTAATAACCATCGTGCATGACTAAATGAGCGACGGTTCCTATACAAACCGTCGTATATAAGGTGATGTGTATGATACTTTTTGTACTAGTGTATGCCCTTTGACATAAAGGGTAGGTAGAGAGAGGGAGGGAGAGAGAGAAGGGGAGAGATAAAAATTAAAAATTGAATAGAGAGGTAGATATATAATGGATAGAAAGAGAAAAGAAAAGGAATTAAAAAATCAGTTTCATTTTAGAGTTGGTTGATTGATAAATTTTTAATTGTTTAATGTAAATAGCGGTAGGGGTGTTCATGATAGGTTAACCAAATCGAAATGGTTGTTCGGTACGGTTAACCGATATTTCGATTTGGTAATTTCTTGAACCGTAATCTAACCGAAAATACTGGTTAACCTATCCATCGGTTAACCAATTTTTCTGTTTGGTTACCTGGTTAACCTAAATCCATTTTCGTCTTATTTTTGCTATTATTTTTAAACACTTAGCTAATATTCAAATGTACCAACAAAATAAAATAACAAATGCATTATAATTCCAATGTTAAAACAACTTACAAATGTCAAACATTCAATTAAATATATTTTGAACCGAAAATGTTAATAAAACTTATTATTATCGGTTTTTCGGTTAACGTTTGGCTAAATATCTTGAACCGTAACCGTATCGAAAAATCGAAATATTTTTCGTTTCGGTTAATCGTACCGTTTTTTTTACAAAAGACCCGGTTCGGTTAAACGAAATTTTGATGCGGTTTTTCGATTTTTCGGTTCGGTTCGGCGGTTACGATTTGTTTGAACACCCTTAAATAGCGGAGGGGGTATTATGAAGAGGATTGTGGGTAAAATTTGGCTTGTAAACATTTGGAATGGACTTAATTTTGGTAGTTTGACAACATTTAGAGTGGACAGGAGAAGTACTATTTTTTCATCAACGCCACATTTTTCTCCCCTAATACCACTTTTTTGTGTACCAGTACCAATTTTCTTAATCTGAGTACTAATATTTGCTTACGCAATACCCTTTCACCTCATCTATAAAGCCGCTCATAGAAAATGAATTGGAAAAAAAATGCCATCAACAAAAACCAGTTAGGATAATTTGTCTCACTATGTGTCATCTCCTATCTCGCTTCTCTATATATTTAACACATAAACTTTAAATTTTTTAATAATAAAAATTAGGATATACAACAAAGACAACAAAAACTAGAATTTAATGTCACATGAATGTGGTGCATACTACATAGTATAGGACCAAAGATAGTGTGAAATCCGAAAGTACGGTTCTTAAATAAAATAATACTCCCTCCGTCCCTCACTTTCCTTAACATTGCACTATTCACGCAAGAATTAAGGAGGGTGTATTTGGACTATTTTGCCCTTGATTGATAAATATTAAACTAATAGGTAGTGGGTGTGAGAAACATTAAAATAATGTGAAGAGAGAGAGTGATTGGAGAGAGAAAGTATAATTTTTTATTGTATGTAAGGGATCGTGGGGGATAAATAAGGGAGAATATGAGGAAAATATAGTTATGTTTAGGTAAGTAGGGGACTTGATTTTGGGAGTTTTGTTAAAGTAAGTGGGGGACGGAGGGAGTACCCATTTTAAAGTTATTCAAATAATAATGCTCAAACTACTGTCTACGTCAGCATGCATAGACGGTGTTTATAACAGATCAAAAACGCCCAAACCCGTGACGTTTACCTAGACAAAAAACGCCACGGCTCATGGCGTTTCTTTTGATGTAATACAGAGCCTCACGCCTTTTCCTTCATTTCCCGTGGCCTTTTCCTTACAATTCTAAATTGTGCTTGCCAGCGTTAATTATGATCTGCAATCAAAGGAGCTGATCAGAGAATTTGCTTTCTTATTGTAGACTCACCATAACTGATCGGCCAATAATCATCAGGATTTGATGCTCAATGATGGGCCTCGAGGGTTACTCGTCGGGGAGAATATATAGCATCGATCTTCACCGCAGCCGCGATGAGGCGAGTAAGAGAAAGGCAACGGTGATGGAGACTCTCGTGTGTGAAGAATGGGGGCCGCGAAATTCGAGCTCTATACAAGGAAGGGAAATTAGAGTCAATCTGCATCAATTTCTTCTTCTTGAAGATTGAGAAATATAGTAGTCCACATAACAAGGGGTAAGAGAAAGAAAGTGGAGGGAGAGAGAGAGAGAAGAGGAAGTGGACAGCAATGGCCACAGAGAAGGAATACAGCATACATTTCACCAGCGAAAGAAGTAAAGAAACGCCACCGCATATGGCGTTTTGTTTGTAAAACGCCACCATGCGTGGTGTTTTTGTTTTAGGTAAACGCCACGGCTCGTGGCGTTTTTGGTCAATTACAAATATCGTTAAAGACTGCTGATGTGGACGATAGTTTATGTATTATTTTTTGGCAAGCCTTAAAATGGATATTATTTTATTAAAAAGCCGTACTTTCGGAATTCACACACCAAAGATCTCTAGTGAACAAAAACGCACTTGTCAATTAAGAAAATTGAGAAGCCTCCAAAATGCATTGCAAAGCACGTAATCTCCAGACGTAGATCCAGCTGGTCTCTGTTGGTCTGTCCGGAATCCTCCTACATAAATAGTAACGATCATAGCCACTATACACATATTCCAAAGGCAAGTGTACAATGTTCTTACAGTATCAATTAGTTCAATACTATGAAGACTACCTGTTTTGTTTCTAGTATTTTGTTTCTGTTAGTGACTTTTCCTCTCACTACTTTTGCTACTCTTCGAATTGGTTTCTACAAAGCATCTTGCCCCCAAGCTGAATTAGCCACTCAGAACATTGTTCAACGTCGATTTGAAGCTGATCGATCCGTCACTGCTGCCTTGCTTCGCATGCATTATCACGACTGTTTTGTTAGGGTAAGATTGAATTATCTACTATGTCTTACAAAACTATTAGATGGATCATAAACTATCAGTTTAATTTTCTTGGTTAGGCTGAGTCCTTCACATGTGAAGTATCATATCAATACGGACTAAGATATACTAAGTTCAAATCCTTGAATAGTTGAGTCGAGGGCGTAACATGGTACTAAATTAAACTATTGATGAGCCATAAACAATTAGCTTAGAGCGTGTTTAACCTTGCTTGTTAGAAGTTTTAGTTTCTCCCTCACAGTTTACCCATCCATCCTCCTACACCGGTACCGCTACCTTATTTTGAGTTTCTAAGAAGCTAAAAACATCTATTTAGCTCGAGGCCAAGAAGTACAAACTCCAGTTTGAAGCTTGTCCTTTTAAAAGGTGTGTTTTTAACCTTTTGTTAGCAGCTCAAACTATGGAGGTGGAGAGGATAGATTGTGACTTGTGAGGAAGAAGCTCAATCGTTTAGCAAGTTAGACCAAATACGCTCTTAAGCTCCCCTCCTTCCCCCATTCTATTATTAACCAAGTTCTAACACCCGTCCAGTCTACCAAGCCTCTTCTTTTACACTTCATATCACTTTGCTACCCATAATAATATATTACCCTCAATCCAAGCATTCTCTAATTTTGATTGTAATTACTCTTGATCGTACAGGGTTGTGATGCATCAATACTCATAGACTCCACCAGAAGCAACCAAGCAGAGAAAGCCGCAGGGGCAAACTTGTCTGTCCGAGAATTCGAGCTCATTGATCAAATCAAGTCCACACTTGAAGCATTTTGCCCTACGACTGTCTCTTGTGCAGATATCATAGCACTAGCTACCCGCGATGCCATAGCCCTAGCAGGAGGTCCAAGTTACAAGGTGCCAACGGGCCGGCGAGATGGCCTCATTTCGAGGTCTGATGAGGTGATCATGCCCGGAACAACATCAACAGTGTCTCAGGCACAACAAGCCTTTAGGGCCCGCGGCTTGACTCTAAAAGATATGGTGGTCCTCTTGGGCGGTCACACTGTTGGTGTAACCCATTGTAGTTTCTTCCGAGATAGGCTTTTCAACTTCCAAGGAATTAATGGGGCTTCGGATCGTACTATGGATCCAGGTTTGATCAACAAGTTTAGAAGGACATGCGGATCAAATCCGAATATGGATCCTACCGTATTCCTAGACCAGAACACATCGTTTGTGGTCGATAATGAGTTCTACAAGCAGATAGTTAACAAGAGAGGAGTGCTACAAATTGATCAACAAGTAGCAAATGATAAATCAAGCTTTAAGATGGTAGCTAGGTTGGCAGCAAATAATACTTTGTTTGGAAAGGAGTTTGCCAAGGCAATGGTCAAGCTTGGAAAAGTTCAAGTTCTTGAAGGTAATGATGGAGAAATTAGAAATGATTGTAGGATTTTCAATTAGGAAGAATGGACAATATATACTTTAGCTGTTTAGCATATATCCTAGTGTAGCTAGCTAATAAAACCTTTAGAAGAGAAAATGGCGGTTTCAAGCTTATCTGCTTATAGGTATGTTATAGTCTTTATAGAGTATGAATCAATTTTTCGAAGAAAGAGTCCTAATAAATCCATCGATATCACTTCCCCAAACAAAACAAAACAACCCCCCATTCCCCCCTGTATAGTGTTGTTCAAAACAATTCAAATCCATCTAAATCTTCAAATTCCAACTTATGTCCATATCATTATCACTTCTTTTATTCTTGGCTTGTAATTTATTGTTTTACGGTTTATATGCAGAAAGTAAAGGTAAAGGAAAATAAAAAAGTAGCGGCTTATTTCGAACGTTTTCCGTCCAACTCTTGTATACGTTCACATTTCACTCTCTTTATTGTCTCACTATTGCCTTAATATTTCGCTATTTGATCTAGAAAAGTCATTTCAAAACACAAGAATAAGGGCAAATTCGTCATTTCAAGTCCCTTTTCTAATTCCTCAATAAGAAAAACGCAATAAAATGTTTTGAAAGCTGTCTATCAATTAGGAAATTATCCAACAAATTTTCCTAAATAATAACATCCAATAGTTGATTCACAAAGGGGGTCTCTAAGTCGAATGTGAATCCTAACCAACAATGTTTGCCTTTAAGATTATGGTCATTTCACCTAAATTATGATGAACTGAACTGAATGAGTATATGTGTTTAAATGAACAGAATCTATTAATATATGTGAGAAAAAGTAATATATTGAACTAAGCTGAATTAAGCAAAGTACAAGAATATGATGAAATGAACATATTCTAACTCAAGTTTTTGCAGTATGTTTTTTCCTCGTAAATGATCGTGTCTCCTTTCTGTTATGAAAATGGATAACTATATGTTAGCTTACTTGCTGTCGATTTGGCTATATTTCTCAGCTGGATGATTGTTTGTCTTCACGGGTTGCTGTGAAATCTTATCTCTGTGGCTCTCACTGGTGCTTTTATGTTTGTGTTCTTNGGACTGGTTCGAACAAGTCCAGGTTCAGTCCAAACCAATCTGGTACATAATTCCATAGTTTGGCTCTACTACCTCTTAGGGCTAAAAGAACTTACTGCAATAACTTACAAGGGATAGTCCTTATGTTACTGGTGGTTATGGTTTCCACAACGCATCCAATATGAAGATGGTAACAATGGAGACAAGCAGAAATCAAAGAAACCAAGTAGAGCTATGGAGCTAAGTATTCACGGAAAGAGACTACAAATTCAAGGAGAAAACACATTGTCAGAGCAAGATCTGATCAATTATCGCTAAACCATCACAAAAACAACAGAGCACTGAGATTCAGGTGGAGGAATCTTCACTTTTCAGTCGATTAGCAAAGAGAAATGGTCTATTCCAACTCGGAATCAATTTTGTGATACCGTTTCGCATAAGATTGCAAACAGATGACATCACATAACACAACATTTGCACAGTATCGGAATAATTGATACCTTGTGGAGGATGATTCCACATAAAGAATACAGGGTCCTCTATCTCTTCTTCCCAATGTGCTGCGCCCTCCTCATCAGATTGATCCAACCATTTTCGCTTCTACACCATTAAGATGTTTCTCTAGCTGAAGTTCAAAAACAGGTGCAGGGAAGGGCGTATATCTGTTACAAATTCTTGTAGCTTTACCTCTGATGTCCACTGATATGCTTCATCCGAATATGTCAGGCAATAGTAAACTCGTATTTCCATGGCATGGACACAAAAATATTTCCATTATCTTTTCATGCTTCATCTAGATCATGAATTCGGAGCGTTTTTGGCGCTGAAATACACTTTTCTCCAATATCTTCATTGGCTGTGTTACTATCTCTAGAATGCTTGCCTAGAACTTGCAACCCACTCTCCCTACCAAATAAAGGAGGAGAAGCACACCCATTTGACATAGCTAGTGATATGTTTCCTGATCCCGCAACCCAAACAGGAATGCAATTCAAATATGATGTGGGAACAAACTGCAACGAAATATTAGGTGCTGCATATCCCGGGATATTTGAAGTTGGTGTTAATGGAGAAATCTGAGGGGGAAGAGCACAATGGTAAAGCGATTGTTGCAAGGAAACATCATTGCTCATGCCTCTTGCCCCAAAACTTGCATTCAATGGAGACCCACAAGGTTTTTGTGTTTGGCTTAACAAGTTTGGTGTAGAATCGCAGTGGGGTGATTCAGGACCGAATTTAAGGACCATCTCGTTTGGACTTGAAGTTGTGCAAGAGCTAGAAGATTCTTCACACGATAAAAGTTGATGATTGCCTGAGTCTGGTGTGTCAGCCAACGTTGTGGGACCTCCTCCATCAGAGGATGCAATTATTTGACGATATTGAGAGGCTAGATGCTTGTTTCTTCGTCGGCCCGCGCCAACAGGGACGTTTCTCACAGTTCCACCAGCAGTCCAATACCTCTGGCAGCTTTTGCAGAAATGTCTAGGTTGGTTGACATTGTAGTTATTAAAGTAACAGAATTTTGTGTCAGAACTATTGCACCGGGGACATGGAACGACTTTGTCGGGTCTTTTAAAGGGGGGTTTCAGTTCCTCTGAGCCATGAGACTCGTCATGATGAACCTTGGATTTAGAGGTCTGGGGTTGGTCACCCTTGCAGCGTTCAAAAGAAGCAGCCTCATCAATCACACCATCATTTTTACATTCCTCCGTTTCTGCTTTTGTCATCAAGCTAGATCCATTACCCTACAATTGAGCAAAACTCAAGGTTTAGCTGAGTTAAATTGGGATGATATATTCTCAAAGAGAATGCCAAGTTTTAGATAAAGGACACAATTGTTGTTATTGTCATTTTTAATTTTTTCCATTAGTTCATCTAGTATGCCAAGAAAGCAGACAACCCTCATATAGAAGATCATCAACACATAAGAAAAGCCATAAAACAACAAAAATCAAGACAATGACAACTTGAAATTGTACATGTTGTTACAAAATATTAGATGTCACAAACTAAAGGGAATACACTTTACTATTTGAATTCCAATTCATACCTAACCAACCAATTTAGCAACTAATTGACTTGAAAACAATGCAAGTTACCAGAAATGCTGATACAACTGAAAATAAAAAATAAAAGAAAATTTGATAGTATAAGTATGTCCTACTACTCCAGCACTTAATGAAAAGTTGGTGTATCAAACATCAATTTTCTCAACCACAAGACTTTTCAAGGGAATACACTCAGTAACCCGAAGGAAAGCAAAGCATACTTGTTCCTATAAGTTTAGCCTTTATCAGCTTCGTCTACCGATATAAAGTGCGAATTTTGAAGGACCATTACATATTCTGGACCACTAGCTTGATGCGCATAGAACAGGCCAACAGTTTTCATTTGCTCCGATAACATGTAAATTCCGTAAAGGAGTCAAGTCAGACAGCAACACATTCAACTAAGGTCTCATTGTAAAACTAACATACATTAAAAAAAAGTTCCTCACTAGGTTTATGTGTTAGTTTTAATCCTCTTTCTCAATATGGGATTTGCAGGATAGAGTCATAAATGGGGTTTCTAAACATGAATGAAACCCTGGATGCCTGAAAATATCAGCTATCACCGAGAACGAAAACAGAATGATCACTAAATGGTTGTTGCAACTGAACACCAAGAACACAAATTCATACTCCACTCTTAACAATATCACTTCATATTAGAACTACAACTAAAACCCAGTTGAAAAAATCCTTCATCACACCAATCTCACCTAAAGAAGCTCCCATTTGAGCTAATAACCAAAACCCAATTGAGAAAAACCCTTCAAAAGAGCAAAACAACAATCCAATACCCACTTATTAATTTCAACCCTGTAGTTTTGCAACTAAAGAAAATCACAAAGACCAATGAAGACAGGTTTTGGACTAGAGATGTTAACTATATAAGCTAAACAACATTAGTAATTTCAATTAGCAACAAAGAAGAAACACAGATTCAGCAAAATGCACATAACTTGTTCAAAAATTACTTGTACAAATTTGAAAAGTGCTAAAAGTAGAGTAGAGAGAATATACATACCACAGATTCAGAGTCATCAGAAAACTGAGTATCAGGCAACGAAATTGTCCTTCCAAAGAGCTTAATTGCTGGATCTTTAGCCACTGCCATTTCTTCTTCTCTGCTTATTTTAACCCAAAAACTGGTTCACAGTTAATCCATATCCATCAACCCAGAGAAAAAAAATTTATCTTTAATAGACCCAGAAAAGGAAAAAGGGACCCTTTTTACAAAGTCTCACAAAAAACCCACAAATTCCTTAAGAAAGGAAAACAAAGTAAAGAAGAAAAGAGAAAGAGAAAGAGAAAGAGAAAGAGAGGGAGAAAGAGGGAGAGAGAAAAGAACCTGAAAAAGAGCCTACAAAAAAGCTCCCCTTTTTAATTGGGAAAATGCTCTTTTTCTTTCTTTTGCTTCTTTTCTTTTCAATTTAACTAATTACTGGTACACTCAGAAAAGCACGAAGAACGTGAAGGATGAGGATGATTGAGAGAGAAACTCAAATGTCATCTCGGTGCTTTCGTGCTAAAACCACTTTTTTATGTGTGCTAGTAACTTTTTTTTCTTTTTTTTTTTTCCAAGGGATGTGGGTTACTCACTTTGTCAAGCCGAATTCAGTTCAGGTAGAAGCTTATCACTCAAATATATTTTTTATTTCAATATTAATTATTCATGACGATAGATGTGTGGTTGAAAAGATGTCAACACATACTTTCAAATGAGCCCAATATTGAATGTGATTTTGACGAGTTATATACATAAACTAAAGGTTGATCGGAACAAATCAATTTGTTCAATTATGTCAAAAACTTTTGAGTGTATTCAGTTCAACTAAAAATATCTGAACTGAACTTAATTGAACGACCTAAACTGAACTGAATGACCTAAATTGAACTCAAATGAATGAGACAACTTAAAATGAGATTCAATGAGTTGAAATAAACATACCATTAACATAACTCAACTCAATTCTATCTAGGTAAAGACAAAAGACCTTGTACAATTTGAGATTTTGATGTCCTCGTTTACTATCAAGAGTAAAAGCAACAATCTCAATATACCATACAAAGATTTTCATTTATTATTTCATTAAAATAATCAAAGGAGAGATTAAAAGGAGATGATGAAAGAGATGTTGTATCCAGGTCAGCAGAGATTGATACCCAAAATCCAAAAGTAGGAGGAGGGAGATTTTGTGTGTAATATTGTTGAGGAGCTGGTGGCTGTGGATAGAGAAGACGTCAATTCATTAAAAAAAAAAAAAAAAAAAAAAAAAGGAAAGGTTTTGAGTATCAAAAAGAAAAGGTTCATGTGGGACCCTCTTTAAAGAGGCAAAAAAGCGTTTGCGGCCATCTTTTTAGGGCACTTTTTGCGCCGACTTAAGCTGCCAGCTCCTCCTTCTAGATATAAATATTGTATACTTCTTTTTACGTCCCGTAAAGATTGTCAAATTTAGAGAACATAAAAAACAGAAATTTTCTCTAATATCCCTATATTTTGATGAAATGTCTGCAATATCTAAAGTTTTGGAAATGTGTCTTTGTACCCCTTAACTTCAAACAAAGTAATCAGCGTACCCACTAAGACTTAAATGACTATACTGCCCTTGCAATGCATATATTTTGCAATGACTATGTTTGACTTTTATATTTAACTTTCTTTTATAATATTAATTAACAAAAAAAAAATCAAAAATATAGAAAAATTTAAAAATCACAAACATTAAATTTATTTTAAAATTAAAAATAATATTCTAAAAAATAAAATAAAAAAATTGAAGTTTTAAATTTTAAAATGAAAATTAAAAATTAAAATTGGTATTTAAATTTTTTTTTTTTTGTTTTAATGAAAATCCAATAAGTTAAAAAGTAAAAAATTGTACTCCCTCCGTTTCTTTTAAATCTTTACAATTTCTATTTTGGGATGTTTCATATATAAATCTTTACATGGTATAAAATGGAAAGGTTTTTTGAGTTAAGTTACCTAATTATCCCTCTCCCACTTACTCTAATTATTTTTCCCTCAATCCATTTGTCTTCCATTATACAAGGGTATTCTTGAAAGTCAATGACCAAAATAAACTTCCTTATTTTCAATATAAAAGTCAAGCGTAAAGATTTAAAAGAAACGGAGGGAGTAATAAAAAAAAAAAAAAAAAAAAAAGTGAAATTTA
>BSSO01006381.1:0-12026 GCA_030267885.1 Mesembryanthemum crystallinum
TTTGTCAAAATAACGCTAACCCTCCCAAAAATTCTCAAGCCCCCACTCTCCCCAAAACCTTGGCGCCATTATTAATTAGAAGTTTCAATCAGTCCTTCAAGCTGCTACAAGTTCGAGATTTTAGTTTTTGGTAAGTTTTTAATTAATTAATTAATTAATTTTTTTGAGTTATTTCGTTGATATCTAGTGTTATAGTTAATGGGGTATGCTTCGTGAGTTGTTGTTGACGGTTTTAGTTAGAAAAATTTAATCTTTAGAAAATTTTAGTTGTTGTTGTTGTTAATTTGTTGTTTTAAGGTTTTTAATTTATTTGTGTTGGCATCGGTTAACTTAATAAAAAGTTAGGTTTGTGTGGGTTGAACAGTGTACAAAATGGGAGTAGACTGGTCTTATCGCGTGGGCTAATAGGGGTAATTTAGTAAATTTGGGCCTTTTAGCACATTTTTTGATTTTGTGCATTTTTAATTCATTATTATGATTTTAAATTCATTTTCCAGGGTACTTCAACTGAACAAATGAAAGAAGTGTTCTTTCAATTGAACGAAAAAAAGATGAGGTCCTTCAATTGAACAAAAGTGAAAGGTGAGGTCCTTGCATTATACTTAACTCGTTGCAGTTCTGTTACCTTTTATAGCTCTCAATTACCAAATATATTTCATATTATTTTAAACTATTAGCTCCAATTACAATCATACTCCCTCCGTTCCACCTACACGTTTCTAGACCAATAAAATATTTGTCTCACCCATGCGTTTTCAAATCAAATAAATCTCTATAACCTTACTATATTACCCTTCCACTATTTTCAAAATACAATTAAATATTTCCACTCACACCCCCTCTCTTAATAAAAAAGAATTTTTAAAACACACCCATTTCTCTATCCATTCACTCTCACTTTCCTGTTTTTCTCTCTCAATATTATATTTTTTCTTTCACTCTCTTAATATATGAAGGGCAAAAGTGGCTAAAAATACCAATTGAAAATTTCATTAAACTTCGGCACAAAAAACAGTATGGAAACGTTTGGCCTAAATACTCCCTCCTTTTCACAATGACATTCTTCTTTAAATTTGCGCTAATATTAAAAAAGTTCAAAAGAACCAATAGAATTAGAGCATAGAGGAGGTGCTTATTAAATGCGTAGTGTAATAACGAATATTGAAGACAGTCAAATTAAATATTCCAAAATAGAAAGTAGGGCAGTCATAGTGAAACAGAGGGAGTAAAGTTTTTGTACAAACTTTGTACGTCACAAGTAAAGCAACTAGGAGTAATAGTCGTTGGAAAGTTTATTCATAGGAAGTGGCGAAATTGTTTAGTTGATTATGAAAAATTCAGCTTCCCACAAAAGATCCCACTTAGATAATAGAGACTAGGTAAGTAACTTCTCCATTTTTGTCAACCAAACAACTTTAAATTTATCTATTTCCCAAAAAATTATACTTATAGTACCGTCAACCAAACAACCACTAGTTTATTGTTGGCAAGTAGAAACTTTATTTTCTTTATTACCATTGCTAAGGGACAATTTCCAACACATAGCATTGAGATTTTCACGAATAAATTCCATATAGGTGCTCCCATCAAATTATAATTTTTTTATCAGTAGACCAAATACCTTATACCCAACATTTGCAAACATATTGTATACCAATTTTAGAAATCTGTTATAAATTTGTACTATGTAGTGGTCTGAGTATGACAAAGTTTTGAATGAGCTAACTTCCAACTAAATGAGGAATTAGAGTTGACATCATGACATGAGTTATAAGTTTGAGTTGCTAAGTGGTTTTGTACATCAAAATGACATTCACATACCCAATCAAAAGAAAAGATGTAAAACATAAAGAAAACAAAAAAAAAAAAAAAAAAAAAAATAGAAAAATAGGGGTTTGAAAAGCCAACTTGTAGACTAGGGTCCAGTAAATATTAACTAAATTTTTTGAATATTGAGAAATTGTCTTTAAAATCAGAACCTAAGTTTTCTCTACTTTAACTAATGCACCAAATCATGAGAGTTGAGAAAAATAAATTAAGTGTCAACGAAATGGTACACAACTTAACATGATAGGAATATAGGATAAAGATTTATGCTTACACAACATTTTTATTTTTTCTGTCAACTTTATATTTGTACAGATATGACACCAAGGAAGAATTTTCCACTCTAATACATGTCACTTTAGCAATTCAACACAAATAATCAGCTGAACTTTTAATATAACTTTTGTATAATACTCTCTGTATATAACTTTCTTTCTACTTTTTTCCCCCAAAATATTTCACACTTGGAAAGTGACATGAATTGGATGAATTTTTTCATTAATAAGTGAGACCCATTTTTTTTTTTTTTATCACCTCTATTGGATATTGATAATCAGTAGAATAAAGAAAAATCCAAAGAAATTTGCAATGAAAAATTTATCCCATTCTAATTATAAATATCCCGATAGAGGTGGTAAAAAAATTTGGGCTCCACCTATTATGGAAAAACTCCATCATAACAATGATGAATGTAACATTACTCAAAGTGAAATACCCAATAACAGAGCTGAAAGCAATAATTGATGATCGCTTTTTTAGTATTATTATATGCCCAACATGACTTACACTTAGATCATATTTATTTCATTGTAGTCGCACTTCATTTTACTAGTTTTTTTTTTTTTCTTCTTCATCCAACACTTATAAAGACAAATATATCTAAATAGATATAAATAAAAAATAACAAGATGAATATGATTATCATTATCACTACTTGAAATCAATATTTTTAATCAGCTTTGTCAATAAGGGCATTCAAATAGTAGTCTTAGGCCTTATCTGAGGTGGTTGTGAGCTGTCAATTTTCAATTTTTTTTGGAAAATAAAAATCAGTTTTTGGAAAACACTTTTTTTTTTTTGGTTTTGAGTTTTTAGTTGTCAGTTTTGAAAATTAAGCACATATCTATAAGCACAAAAAATTTTAACTTTAAAGTACATTTCTAAAAAGAGTTGAAAAAATTTCAAAATCAAAAACTGTCAATTGGAAAACACCCCGAACAGTGCTTTAAGAGTGTTTAAATTTTTTGTGGATATTGAGAATCTAAAGAGTCTTAAGCAGCCATTGTGGTTGTTTATTTTTTTTCAAAGATCTTAAATGGAGTCTTAAGCTCCCAAGACTCTAATCAAGACTTTTCATATGATCCCCACATCAAAAAAATGTTTAATTATTTGAAGATTAAAAAATATCGAAATTGTCAATTTGTGAAATGGCAAAGACTAAAGAGTTTGAACCATATTGGTGTAAATTATGACAATTCTTATGTTGCTTCTCATGAGTACTAAAATGCTGATGAGGCGAGTCTTAAGAATCACAAGCCTTGTTTAGTAGATGGCTTTCAACCATCTTGTTGAACAATTTAGGTTGTTTGACTAGTTGACAAGCCAACATCCCAACAAGTTGGTGTTTGATAATCAGCTTGTTCATTACCTTGACTTTTTTGACCCAACAAGCTAACTTACAAAAAGTTAGGAGGCGGTAGTTTTTTGGGTCAGCTTGTTGAATTATTGTGTAAATTGACAAGTTTGCCCAACAAAACATTAGTAATAATAATAATAATAATAATAATAATAATAATAATAATAATAATAATAATAATAATAATAATAAGGAAAAATTTCACTTCAGTATCCTGTGGTTTGGCATAATCATTTTTTAGTTAACTAAATTTTTAATATTCACACTTTGGTGCTCTGTGAATTACAAACTAGTTTCACTTTACTTCATTCCGTTAGATCCGTCCAAAATTCTGTTAAAATGATGACGTGGCACCTATTTTTTTTGATGTTAAAATGAAAAAATTATTGAATAAATTGCCCCTACTTAACTACATCTCTTCTTTACATAATGAAAACCAAATAATAATAGGAAAGGACAAAAAAACAAAAAAACCCTCCTTAGGAGTGCCACGTAACCTTCTTTAACGAAAAAGTTAACGGAGTTAACGAAATGAATTAAAGTGAAATTATTTTGCAATTCACAGGGCACCAAAGTGGGAATATTAAAAATATAGGTAACTAAAATATGATTATGCCAAACCTCGGGGCACCAATGAAGATGATTTATAAATGTTTAATAATAAATAATATATAATAATAATACTAATAATGATAATAATAATTACTACCTCCGTTCTGCAAACAAGGTGATGCGACACTATTTATCTCCCCACTTTGGAGGGAGATAAAGTTACCCAAATACCCTTAAAAAAGATAATTGTGACACTTTATTCATGAAGGGGATGCAAGTGAATAATTTTGTCAAATTTGGAGATTTTATTGTCCAAAAATATGAAGTGTAACCTTGAGTCAAAAACGGCTTAAAAAGTCAAGCGTCATCTTGTTTGTAGAACGGAGTGAGTATATTATTATTATTAAACAACACTTCTAAATCTTATCCATGGCCTTATTGGTCATTTTACAATTAATCAACTACTGATATTCAGTTGACTTTATCAAACATCTTTTTACAAGCAGCTAGTCAAACCATCTAGCACGATTGGCTACTAGCAAACAGCTGATCAAACCAACTACCAGCTAGCTGTTAGCTGACTGCCAAACAAGGCCATAACCATATTGCCTACCAAACCCAACATCACTACTAGAAATTGACGTCTTGGCGGCTCTGTTGATAACTGATAACTACTAATAATCGGCTGCCTTAATATAGCATAAATTATGCTATAAAGTAGAAGAGACGACCGCATGTTATCCTTACGATACGAGATACGCCGTATGCACAAACGTGTTGCAGTTATTTGGAAGTATCAATCATTTTCACAAAATAGTTACAATGATGTGATAATTAATTTCAGATGAAATTTTGTATTTTCAATTTTTACAGGAAGTAGGTTAATTAATACTCATGACCATAAATAATTACTGAGGTACTAGTAGTAGATGCATTCATACGCAAAATCATACTCCAAATTGACAAGAGATCTACAAGTTCTCTCCCCCACCAACCCCCAATTCTCTTTCCTCTTCTATAAATAACACAAACAATCCTCACCGTATCCCTCGCCTCTGCCCCTTCTACTCTCTCTCTCTCTCTCTCTCTCTTCTCTGCTGCTGTTAATTGGGTTGGTGGGAACCGATCACTGAAATCCACACCCATCTCTACCGGTTCCTCCTTCTCATCCTCCTAAAGGTACGCCCCATTTTCATGGAGCTTTTCTCTCTCTATTTCTCTCTATATGCTCTGCTATTTTTAGTTTAATGGTGCTCCATTTCTTTGCCTTTTTTCGTTTATGGCGTTCCTTTTTGCTGCCCTGTTAGCCTCTCAAATCCCCTGCATCTTTTCTTGTCCCTACGATCATGTTATTTAATCTCCTCTCCCCATATTTCTCTCCTAACTGTTTGTTGTTGCTTCATTTTTTTGTTTAGTATCGTTTCTTTGATTTGACAATAATACCAAGATCTATCTTAGTTGGTGAGTGGTCATTTTAAATTGGGTTGATTTCATATAGTGATTTCCCATCTGGGATTTTCTTAAATTTTGAAACTTGAATGTCAGATCTAGCTTAGAGATATGAGATGAGAAAAGATTGTTAAGCGATCTGGGATGTTAATGTAGATCTGATATTGAATTAGCATTGATGTTCTGAAATTATATGTGGGTCTCATTTCTTTTTAGTTAGTAGTAGTTGTTATATGATGGAATGTGGTTCACTTTTGGGTTAGGGACATAGATCTATGTTATGGGTAGTTTTTGTCAAATAGATCTGTTGCAAGTGTAGTGAACTATCAGAATTTGGGTGAGTCAATGCTTTGACATCAAGTAATGTTGATAGATCTTTTGGTTGTTTTGTAAGTTTGATTAATTTGGGCATGTTTATGTAATGTGCTGTTGCTCATTGCAAGTCATGTTATTTATGGACTTTATATCATGTTCTGTTTCCCAAGCCATTGGATCTGTAGATTTTGTCGGTCTGATTCCATTTCATTGATTTGTTTAATTGCCTAGCTTAAATAATGTGCAAGTACTTTTGATCTATCTACAGACCCTTAAATAAAGTAGCCTCTGATATTCTTTTGTTAGGATCTTATTGACCTTTTGGGGGTTGTATAAGAGGGGTTTAGTAGGTTATTTAGTTAAAAAAGCTGTCAGTTGCTCAATATGAAATAACAGTTTCCTCCTTTAAGCACTGTAATTTTCTTCTTTACCTTTTGGAGATGGGTTCCATTTTTAACTAAAGTTCCTGCTATATAAAAGCTATCCTTTTTTCTTTTTTTTTTTTTTATCTAAGAAATTACTAAATGCCTGAGAAGATATCTGGAGGTGAATTTTGAGTTTGTGTGATTTGAATCGTAGTTATCTGGTTATGAATAGAATGTGCGATTTGTATCGTAGTTATCTGGTTATCATTTTAATGTTTACTCAAAAGATATAGGAATACAGTTATGCATTGAGAGTGAGTAATTAGAAACTAGTACCCCATTTTGTTGAGAATAGCCAGAGAACATTTTAGCTTTACAATGTAAATACGTAAAGAGTGGCACTTATCCTTGTTTTCACTACTTGCAGTACGATGGCGTCTCACATTGTTGGATACCCCCGCATGGGCCCAAAGAGAGAGCTCAAGTTTGCTCTTGAGTCTTTCTGGGATGGCAAGAGCACTGCCGAGGATTTGAAGAAGGTGTCAGCTGATCTCAGGTCATCCATCTGGAAGCAGATGGCTGATGCTGGTATCAAGTACATTCCCAGCAACACTTTCTCTTACTACGACCAGGTCCTCGACACCACCGCCATGCTCGGTGCTGTTCCCCCTAGGTACGGGTGGACCGGTGGTGAGATTGAATTCGATGTTTACTTCTCTATGGCCAGAGGAAATGCCTCGGTGCCTGCCATGGAAATGACCAAGTGGTTCGACACCAACTAGTAAGTGGTGGCTTTTCTTTGCATACAACTCAATATGGATCTATTTCTATTTCTAAGATCCTAATGTACTGATTGTTTGTGTTATTTCCTACAGCCATTTCATTGTCCCCGAGTTGGGACCAGAAGTGAACTTCTCATATGCTTCTCACAAGGCTGTGTTGGAGTACAAGGAAGCCAAGGCGGTATGTGTGCTTGAGCCTAAGATTTTCGTACTCGATACCCTTTTTCTTAAATGAAATTCAAGGATAAGTAATAAATGCCTTGCTAAAAAGTTCAAGTGGTTTCTACTTATTTTGGTATTTCAAGAAAGAAATTCTAAATTTAATTTGTTTGAATGGTGTGATACTTAGTGCTGAATATTTGGCGCTAAGTGTGTTTTAATTGTCACTGAACTGAACTTATATTTTGGATGTGTTCGTGTTGTCTAGATACTGATCAAATACAAATATCTTGAGATCATTATACTGCCTCATATTTTCTTCGGTAAATGTTAGTGAAGTATACGTATCTACAAAACAAAAGGCTAATACTTTTCACCAAAGTTTTGATAAGATGTGTACTAAGGGCATTTTGGTCATAAAATCCTTCAAATGAACCAAAATTTGAAAATACAATGCCACAGCATCTTTTGGCTGGAAATTGGCTGGAGTATACCCCAACATAATTTCCTATATGTCGGTATACTTAGTGGTATTTACATAAAACCTAAACCTCCATATAGATATACTGAAATTTACACCATTTTCTTTCAGAAATGTCCGGTGTTTCTGCTTCTCTTTGACCTAAATCTGTTTTTCTCCAATTATTTGTTCAACAGCTCGGAGTAGACACTGTCCCAGTTCTTGTTGGACCAGTCTCCTACTTATTGTTGTCCAAGCAAGCTAAGGGTGTTGACAAATCGTTCGACCTTCTTTCTCTCCTTCCGAAAATCCTACCAATCTACAAGTGAGAGTTGAAGAAATTTTTTGTTTTTAATTTGCCTACTTTTTGAATTCTAGTAGCTGATCAAAGCCATACCTTTTGCAGGGAAGTTGTGGCTGAACTTAAGGAAGCTGGTGCTTCTTGGATTCAGTTCGATGAGCCTCTGCTGGTGATGGATCTTGAATCTCACAAACTGCAAGCTTTCTCTGCGGCTTACGCTGACCTGGAATCTACCTTGTCTGGCTTGAATGTTGTCGTTGAGACTTACTTTGCTGATGTAACTGCCGAGGCATACAAGACTCTTATCTCATTGAAGGGTGTTACTGGATATGGGTTTGATTTGGTTCGTGGAACAAAGACCTTGGATTTGGTTAAAGCTGAATTCCCCTCAGGCAAATACCTTTTTGCTGGTGTAGTTGATGGAAGGAACATCTGGGCCAATGATCTTGCCGCTTCACTTGCAACTCTGGAGGCTCTAGAGGGTGTTGTTGGAAAAGGTGGGTATTTTTAATCTTGGTAACATTTTAGCCCATGCTGACCCCTTTATGAATGTATTGCTAACGTAGTTCTTTGCTTGCAGACAAGCTTGTGGTCTCCACCTCTTGCTCACTTCTTCACACTGCTGTTGATCTTATCAATGAGACCAAGCTTGATGATGAAATCAAGTCATGGCTCGCATTTGCTGCCCAGAAAGTTCTTGAAGTCAATGCTTTGGCCAAGGCATTGTCTGGCCAGAAGGACGAGGTAAGCATTTATATTTGTTAATAGCCTAGGTATTACTCTTTTATTTTATTTTATTCTTATTTTTTTAAAATTCAATTTAAGTGACAATAGGAACTTGCTGAGTGTTACGAGGCTTTCTTTACCCACGAATTGGCAGTGTTGATCTCTAATTTATCTGTCATCTGTACATCTCATTCAGGCCTTCTTCTCTGCCAATGCTGCTGCTTTGGCCTCAAGAAAGTCCTCCCCAAGGGTGACAAACGAAGCTGTTCAAAAGGCTGTAAGTACTTGTACAACATGTTTGGGCTCTGTACCTGTTCGGTCATAAACTTAATGTTAAAGATGATCGTTTTCGATTCAGGCTACTGCCCTAAAGGGTTCAGACCACCGCCGTGCAACAACTGTTAGCTCCAGACTTGATGCTCAGCAGAAGAAGCTTAACCTTCCCATCCTCCCCACCACCACCATTGGTTCTTTCCCTCAGACTGTTGAACTAAGAAGGGTCCGCCGTGAGTACAAGGCCAAGAAGTGAGTTGCTTGTTTCTCTCTCTCATCAGCAGTCCCAGTAGCTTCTTTCTTATTAATCTCTAACAATGATGTGCCTATACTTTCAATAGGATTTCTGAAGAGGAGTACGTCAAGGCCATCAAGGAAGAGATTAGCAAGGTTGTCAAGCTCCAGGAAGAACTTGACATCGATGTCCTTGTACACGGAGAGCCTGAGGTGAGGGCTGTGCCTGTCAGCCATTGGACTTTCTGTCCGAGTTTAGAAATGTTTTTTTATTTTTATTTTTTACTTATTTTTTGGTTCTTACTTTATGTGCTTGTTTTCTTCTGTAGAGAAATGACATGGTTGAGTACTTCGGAGAGCAGTTGTCTGGTTTTGCCTTCTCTGCAAATGGTTGGGTGCAATCTTACGGATCTCGTTGTGTGAAGCCACCAATTATCTATGGTGATGTGAGCCGCCCCAACCCCATGACCGTCTTCTGGTCATCCATGGCTCAAAGCATGACTGCCCGCCCAATGAAGGGTATGCTTACTGGCCCTGTCACCATCCTCAACTGGTCCTTCGTCAGAAATGACCAACCCAGGTACGTTTGAATCGGGACAAAAAACTTGACAATCTGAATAATGCTACACCGATTTGCTGACATCCTAGGGTTATGTGAATATAGATTGACGTTATATGTTTGAACATTCAGGCATGAGACATGCTACCAGATTGCTCTGGCCATCAAGAACGAGGTGGAGGATCTCGAGAAGGCTGGTATCAACGTGATCCAGATTGATGAGGCTGCTTTGAGAGAAGGTTTGCCGCTCAGGAAGTCTGAGCATGACTTCTACTTGAAGTGGGCTGTCCACTCCTTCCGTATCACCAATGTTGGTGTTCAAGACACTACCCAGGTGAACATCAGGAACTTGCTTATATTGAAAATAATAATTCTAGTATAAAATCAGGGATTCTGAAAACTCATGTATTGGCTTCTATATGCAGATCCACACCCACATGTGCTACTCCAACTTCAATGACATCATCCACTCCATCATCGACATGGATGCTGATGTCATCACCATTGAGAACTCTCGCTCTGACGAGAAGCTCCTCTCAGTTTTCCGTGAGGGAGTCAAGTACGGTGCTGGAATTGGTCCCGGTGTGTACGACATCCACTCTCCTAGGATCCCACCCACCGAGGAGCTTGCTGATCGCATCAGGAAGATGCTTGCAGTCTTGGAAAGCAACGTCTTGTGGGTGAACCCCGACTGTGGTCTCAAGACCCGTAAGTACGGTGAGGTCAACCCAGCTCTGTCAAACATGGTTGCTGCTGCCAAGCAGCTCCGCCAAGAGCTCGCCAGCGCCAAGTAAAGAGCGTTGTGAAGGGTGGCAACTGCCAAGGCTTTATATATTTTCTAGCTTGTGGATTCATACAATGATATTAAGATTGTCTTTCGATTCTCGAATAATCGGTTGGCTTAACTAGGAAGTAGTAGCTGTGAGCTTTAGTCTGGCTCATTGAAGGGCCTTTTGAATTTTGTTTCTTGGTTTTTCGATTTTCGATTTTTTGGTTTTTCTCTTTTTCTTTTCTTCTTCCGATGGAGTTCTGTATCTCAGTTGCTATCCAAAAGAACAGAACTTATCGGTGTACTCTTACCTATGGAAATTGAAGGATACCTTCTTTCACAAATTTTTTGCGTTCTGGCTTTTCTTTACTGAGTTAACTTTTTGTTTAACCAACCATAGTGAGTACTAGTAGTGAGTACTATTCGCCATTTGAAACTAAAGTGGGCAAAATGACACTAGACCAAACTAATTGGTTTCTCATTAGCAAGTACCAACCATTAACCGGACGAGCAAGAAATAGACTTGTAAATAACCACTAGTTTAATAATCCGTGCATAACGGGGATGGTACAACTTATAATGGGGTTGGTTTGTCAAAATTGAGCCGACTCAGACAACTTGACCAGAACTTAGGGGCAATTTATATCGTAGACCCGGGTCTACGAAGTATCGTACACCTGGGTTCAAAAACGACGGCGTTTTGTTTATTTGTTTGTTATCCGCTCTGCTTTGCGTGCTTTGCTGCTTCTCTTTCTTCATTTTACTCCCTTTAACTCAAAAACACCCGAGCTGGAGCTTCTTCTTTCTTCCTCGTTTGATTTTTCGCTCCAATGGGTCATTGTGTGGAGATCAATCATCGGGTAAATGAACGTATTTGAAGAGCTGGGCTTTCTTGTGCGGAAGTTGGGGATTTAATTTGATGGGTTTTGGATTTGGGGATTAGCGGTAGTGGAAGTGGTGGTTGGTGCAGCAGAGGAGAGTAGAAATGGGTCACCGAAGATTCGATGCTCGGTACATGTTTGGGTTTTGATTGATGGTGGTGAACTGGTGTGAGCTTATGGATTTGGTTTTGTACTAGTATGTTAGCAGGATATTGATTAAATCTTTTTTCACTAGTAGTGGTGGTGAAATTGGGAGATTTTTTAGGGCTTTATTATGGGGGTTGTTTTGGTAATTCATGAATGCTGTAATGGGTTCTTTAATTTGGAATCAAAGGACTGTTTTCAATGTGATTGATATTGTATTGTTAATGTGATTGATGTATTTTGGAATTGTAGAGTCGAATTTTGGGGCTTGAAATAAAATCCTTCTACTTGTTGAATGCAATTTGTAGATGCTTCAGAGACATAGCTATGGAGATGCACAAATTTCTAGTAAGGAATTTGGTGTTTTGTCCCATAATTGCAAGGGAGGATCAAACAAAAGCTTGGTATTAAGGATTCAACTCAGCTTGGGAACTTTGTCAAGTGATAAACAAATGGATTTTTCCATCATACAAATTTTGACATCTACAAATTATACTACTTTCTAATGAATATCTTATTATGTGATAATACAAAGGTTTAATTAGGCATTTATAACAAATGACATCAATTTCATTTTACTATAATGTTTATTAG
>BSSO01006382.1:0-12025 GCA_030267885.1 Mesembryanthemum crystallinum
ATTAATTTTTAGTTTTAATAAATTATTTAATTAATTAGTTAATTATTTTGAAATTCAATTTCAGTTAGTCAGTGGAGAATTTCTTCTTCCAGTTGAATTAGTCAGAAGAGAGAATCTCTCCTTCAATCTCTACCCACCTAGTCAATTATCTAAATCCTAGGAAGTCAGTTAGCTTAAATCTTGGGAGTCAGTGTATCTAGAGATTTCCATGTTAGTAATTTTAAACGTAAATCACATCCTTCTTCTCTCTATCACGTACCTCTCACAAACTCTATAAACTACGTCTGATTACCATCTTCCCCTCCATTCACACAATCATCCACACCACCATTAATTAAGGTCGCTGTTAGCACTATCGTCGTCTGCCATCGATCGTATAGCTAATCAAAATGGTAAAAAGATTCACCCTCGTTAATCTCTTTAATCCCTGTTAATGTGTTATTGATTTGAAATCCAATAATTCACCGATTGAATTAACTGTGTCCAGCCTTGTGTCGTTGATTGCTCGCTGGAACCTGCCTGTCATTAGCATCTCTCTCTACCGTCACCATCACCACTACAGTATACACACACACTCTCTCTCTCTTCACATCAGACTTCTCTTTTCCCCTCCTCTGTTTTGCATGTGGTACCCAAATGGGTCTCACCTGGCTGAGCTGGCCATCGCCTTGGCCTAACCCCGCGGACTATCACCGATGGTCTGCTCCGAACCCTGTGCGGCTGATCCAGGCTGGCTGGTGGCTACGTTGGCCGCAAGCGTCGACCGAAACACCCTCTCCCCTGTTTTCGTTCTATTTTTTTTTTTAAAAAAAAAACTTTGACGTGGCGGCGCCTGGGCTGAGCCGGAGCGCCGGCCACCCCGTGGCCTGGCGATTGCGCAGCATTGGCGGCGATCGCCACCTGCTCTCCTTTTTCCTCTTTCCCCTGTTTCGACCCTATTAAAAAAAAAAAAGAGAGAGAGAGAGAGAGTGACTGATGCGCCGGAGGCGTGGACGGAGGTCGAACGGCGGTGGCAACCACCTAGACCTCTCCATCTTCCACCTGCTGCTGCTTCTTCTCCTTCTTTCTTCTTCCTCTGTTTCTTCTTCTCTGTTTTATGTTGTGAGTGTCTGACTTTCTAAATCTTCTTTTTCTTTTCCATTTTCTTTTCCTTTTCTATTTTTGGTTTTGCTTCCTTTTTCATTCTCTTTTAGTTATTATTATTATTATTATTATTATTATTATTATTATTATTATTATTATTATTATTATTATTATTATTATTATTATTATTATTATTATTATTATTATTATTATTATTGTTTCATATTATAAAACATGTATTACAAAAAAAAATTTAAGAGTATTATTCCTAATTTGATTTTATAAATAAATCTTATAATTTCTAAATAATTAGTTTAGTGTTCTAATTTAATTAATTATTCATTTAGGGCAAGATTTCAGTAACCCAGGGCCTTAAGATCTCGGCGAATTATTGTTTGAGCGTATTTAAGGTAAGCAAATATGCCTTCCTGCTTCCTAAACCCCGTAAACATATTTTCATGTGCTAGTTATTTAGGGGTTATATGTGATATTATTTATGTGAAATTGATGTGTATGAGCATGATTAGAAATATATGTGAATTTTTATTATTTATAATATATGAATATGATTTAACGATTTATTCATGCCTTATTTTATTATGAGATTATTTCAAAGCATGAATTTTATTTTGATTCTGTTATGAAGTGAGGATTAGGTATTGAAATTAAATGACTCATGAATTATGATAATGAGTCATTAATTGATAAGGTGATAAATATATGAGAATAGACACAAAGTCTGAATTGAGATATAGGATTATTGGGGTCAAATATCATATGACCTTTGGTTAATAAAGTGGTTTATAAATAAAACTAAATTGTGTGTTATGTGTTAAAATGAATGAAATGAGGGTAAGACTCCTAGTTGGTACCCCTAGGAGTAAGCAGAGTCCAACAGGCCTATGACAAGGCAATCAATATGGAGAGGATTCAAAACCGGCGTGATAGTGTGTTGGGAAAGAGAAAAAGGAGAGATGACAATGGTGGATCTGGGAGTGGGCATGATGATAAAAAGCCCCGACCAGGCAACTACCGAGGAAACAATTTTTGAGGAGGGAACGAGCCGATGAACAACAATGGCGACAACAGAGGCGAGCAGAGCAATCCTCACCGCAACTAGTCATACAAGAGGTGTAACATAGTCCATCTAGGAAGAAACTGTGCTGGAGAGTTGGTGACTTGCTTCGAGTGTGGCAGACTTGGCCACAAGGCCTCCAAGTGCTCGTTCAAGGGGCAGAACAGAAACGGCAACCAAGCGGGAGGTAACCGCGGTGGCAATTACTGTAATGGCAACGACAATGGCAACAACAATTACAGAGGCAACAATGGCGGCTACAACAACCGCAACAACCAGGCAGCTCAGCCGACCAACCAAGGCAATGCCAACCAGCCAGCCAATGCCAACAACCAGCAGGCTAACAACCGTGGAGCACAAGGGAGGATTTTTGTCATGATATGAGCAGAGGCGGAGGCCAACCCTAATGTTGTAGCGGGTACTTTTCTTGTCCATTCTAACCCTGCATATGTATTGTTTGATTCTAGAGCTTTCCATTCCTTTCTTTATGTGAAATTTGCTAAAAGAATAGGGTTGGAACCTAGCACCTCATGTAAGGCCAACATCACCATCCCCCCTAATGGTACCATCGTACCTTGGCGAGCCTTGTATGAAAACTGCCCAATCATCATAGCCGGGTCGAACTTACTATGGGATTTGATTGAATTTGACCTACCTGACTTTGATGTGATCCGAGGCATGGACTGACTTAGCAAACATAGGGCCCGAATTGAATGTCATGAGCAGACCATATCCTTGCGAAACCCTAAGGGTGAGAGAGTTTCTTATAGGGGAGTAGTGATTAAACCCGCACTTAAGGTAGTCGGAACCAAAAAGAAAACCAATGACTACCAAACTAAGGGTTATCCCATATACCTATGCCACATTGTTGATACTACCATGGAGAATGGCAAGCTAACCCCTATCCCCATAGCCTCTGAGTACCCTTATGTCTTTCCCGATGAGATACCTGGGATGCCACCACAAAGAGAGATAGACTTCACCACTGACCTTGTCCCCGGCTCAGCCCCAATTTCCAAAGTCCCAAACCAAATGGCCCCAACCGAAATGAAGGAGCTAAAGCCCCAGTTAGAGGAAATTTTGGAAACAGGATACATAAGACCGAGTGTCTCACCTTGGGGAGCCCCAGTCCTGTTTGTCTGGAAGAAGGATGGAAGCCTCCGATTGTGTATTGATTACAGGGAACTCGACAAGATCACAATCAAGAACAGGTACCCATTTCTCAGGATCAAAGATCTCTTTGACCAGCTGAGGGGAGCTACAATGTTCTCCAAGATTGATCTGAGATTAGGGTACCACCAGTTAAGGATTGCAGAGCAAGGCACCCAAAAGACAGCCTTCCGGACTCGATATGGCCACTATGAGTTCACGGTGATGTCGTTTGGACTCATAAATGCTCCAGCCAAATTCATGGATCTCATGAACCGTACCTTTCAGCCTTACCTGGACTAGTTTGTGGCCGTGTTCATTGATGATATCTTGGTATACTCAAAGACGAAGGAAGAGCATGAGGTACATCTTCGTAAGACCCTGGATGAGGAGGCATAAGTTGTATGCGAAGCTGTCTAAGTGCAAGTTCTGGATGGAGAAAGTGGCTTTTCTTGGGCATATCGTCTCCAAGGACGGTGTTTCTGTTGATCCCGAGAAGGTTCGAGCCGTCAAAGAATGGCCAACACCAACATCCGTCACAGAGGTTCAGAGGTTTTTGGGATTAGCAGGATATTACAGGAGATTTGTGGAGAACTTCTCTCGTATTGCCCAGCCTGATGCAAAAGAACACCAAGTTCCAGTGGACAGAGAGGTGTGAAAAGGCCTTTTAGGAGCTCAAAGAGAGGCTTACAACAACGCCGATCTTGACTCTACCATCTGGAATCGACGGTTAAGAGGTGTACAGTGACGCCTCAAAGCATGGCCTAGGGTGTGTATTGATGCAACATGGCACGGTAGTGGCTTATGCATCGCGACCGTTGAAACCATTTGAGGAGAACTACCCCACTCATGATCTTGAGCTCGCAGCTGTTGTTTTCGGCCTCAAAATTTGGAGGCACTACTTGTATGGGGCGTCTTGTAAGGTGTTCACTACCATAAGAGCCTCAAATACATTTTCACACAAAAAGAGCTCAACATGAGACAGCGGAGATGGTTGGAGCTGCTAAAGGACTACGACCTCGATATTCAGTACCACGAGGGGAAGGCAAATGTGGTAGCTGATGCCTTAAGTAGAAAGACTCGACACTCAGTCAACGCCGCTTTTGTCATTCCCGATCAGTTGTTACAAGATTTCGCAAGGTTGAATTTGGAGGTAGTACCAAGAGGTGAAGTTCGAGGTATCTTGAGTCACATGAGTGTCCGACCCACTTTGATTGATGAGATTAAGGCCCAACAGCAAGGAGACTTGAAACTAGATCGAGTCCGAGCCCATAAGGATGATGGAAGGTCCGAAGACTTCGAGGTTGGTGATGATGGAGTTTATGAGATTCAGAGGTCGGATTTCTGTGCCCAATGTTCCCGAGATTAAGAATGAGATCTTGGAGGAAGCCCATAACACCCCGTACTCCGTACATCCTGGTGGAGATAAGCTCCATAAGGATCTCCAACCACTCTTTTGGTGGAAGGGGATGAAACGGGAGATCGCAGAGTTTGTCGCTCGATGCTTGACCTGCCAAAAGATCAAGGGAGAGCACCGACGACCAGGGGGTATGCTGCAGCTGTTGGATATACCCAAGTGGAAATGGGCCTCGGTATCCATGGATTTTGTGATGGGCTTGCCTACCACTCAGAGGGGTAATAATGCTATATGGGTCGTGGTAGACAGATTGACCAAGGTGGCTCAATTTATTGCGATGAAGGATACTTGGTCGATGGATCAGTTGGCCGATGCTTATGTGAGAGAGGTCTTGAGGTTACATGGAGTCCCAGAGGATATTGTATCCGATCGTGATTCTCGGTTCTTATCTCACTTTTGGGGAAAGTTACAAGAGGCTTTTGGGACGAGAATTGAATTCAGCACGGCTTTCCATCCAGCTACTGATGGCCAGACAGAGCGCACAATTCAGACATTGGAGGACATGCTCCGAGCTTGTATCTTGGATTTTCAGGGTTCTTGGGACAAACATTTATCACGTATTGAGTTCTCATACAACAACAGTTATCACACCAGCATTGGTCGAGCTCCTTATAAGGCGTTATATGGGCGGAAATGTAGGAGCCCTATTTGTTGGAACGATACTAGTGATACGATTGTGACGGGGCTAGAGTTGATTCAGGATACCATTGATCATGTTTGGGTTATCCAGGAGATAATAAGGAGTGCACAAGATCGCCAAATAAGTTATGCAGATAAGGGGCGTAGACCTGAGGAGTTTAAAGTTGGTGAGAGGGTGCTCTTGAAAGTATCCCCAACCCGAGGTGTTATGAGGTTCGGTAGGAAGGGAAAGCTAAGCACGAGGTTTATTGGCCCGTATAAGGTCTTGGAGAGGATAGGCAAGGTAGCTTATAGACTTGCCTTGCCTATGGAGTTGGCCAATGTGCATAATGTGTTCCATGTGTCCCAGTTGAAGCGCTATACTCATGACCCATCCCATATCTTGGAACCGGAACCCATAGAGCTCGAGGAGAACCTGTCATATGAGGAGAAACCCGTGAGAATCTTGGATAGGAAGGAACGAGCAACCAGGACCAAATCTGTACCTTTAGTTAAGGTTCTTTGGACTAACCATGGAGTCGAGGAGGCAACATGGGAGGCCGAACACCATATACGCGAGAAATATCCCCATTTGTTCACTGAGCAAGGTAATTAGTTAATTTTAGTTTCGAGGTCGAAACTCCCTTTAAGGGAGGTGGAGTGTGATACGCTCAATAATTTTTATTGATTTGTGATATTATTTAGCGGCAATCGCTATAATCTTTAGAAATGTATTGGCCCTATGACTCTTGCCCTTAATTTTAGAATTATCTATTGAATTATTATATTATCTTTATGCATTTGGGGAGTGGTATCTCCAAGTTTCGAGGACGAAACTTTCTTTAAGGGGAATAAGATGTAATACCCCGATATTTTTCATTATTTATAAATATATTTATTAATTATTTTGGAGAATTTTGAGTATTTAAAACTATTTAAAAGTATTTATTAAACTTTATATTTTGAATTATCTATTTAAATATCACATTAGAATTAATTTTTAGTTTTAATAAATTATTTAATTAATTAGTTAATTAATTTGAAATTCAATTTCAGTTGGTCAGTGGAGAATTTCTTCTTCCAGTTGAATTGGTCTGAAGAGAGAATCTCTCCTGCAATCTCTACCCACCTAGTCAGTTATCTAAATCCTAAGAAGTCAGTTAGCTTAAATCTAAGGAGTCAGTGTATCTAGAGATTTCCCTGTTAGTCTTTTTAAATGTAAATCACATCCTTCTTCTCTCTATCACGTACCTCTCACAACCTCTATAAACTACGTCTTACTACCATTTTCCCCTCCATTCAAACAGTCATCCACACCACCATTAATCAAGGTCGCTGTTAGCACTATCGTCGTCTGCCATCGATCGTATAGCTAATCAAAACGGTAAAAAGATTCACCCTCGTTAATCTCTTTAATCCCTGTTAATGTGTTATTGAATTGAAATCTAACAATTCACAGATTGAATTAACTGTGTCGCAGCCTTATGTTGTTGATTGCTCGCTGGAACCTGCCTGTCGTTAGCATCTCTCTCTGCCGTCACCATCACCACTACAGTATACTGTTGGAATTTAAGTTTCAAAATTCTAAATTTATGATGTATTAAATAAAATCAGTTTTTATTCTCAAATTAATTGGTTTTTATTGTTATAATCTTGCTATTTAATTATCAAAATAATGGTCATTATAATCATTATTTTGGGTATGTGGGGGTTACAATCCTAGTGCCTATATAAGCAATGGCCTAGGATGAAACCAAACACACACATACATACAAAACATACACTCTCAATCTCCCACTTGTCTTACTACAAAAAACTCTCAAATACTTTTTGTGTTTTCGGTTTTGGTGACGAGGCTAGACTAGTTCATCCCATACTCCCTGTGGACACGCACATAGAGGAGCCCGATTGCTGTGAGCCTTGGGGTCGTTGGTTCGTCGGTTGTACCCGCGTGTAGGGAGGCACAACGATCTTAGGACAGCGTCCTAGACGTGCTTCATCGAGGCCAACGATCTCTTACTCTATTCTTATTTTTATTTTGTGTTATTTATTTATTTAGTCAATTTCATATTATTATTATTATTACGATTATTTTTCTAACAATCTAAGATCGTTGTTGATATATTGTGTTTGTTGATTTGCCTTGCTGATCTATCACTTACACGGTTATAACTTAGCAAGTGATTAATTCTTGTTACTCCTTTGTTTCTTGTGGAGATAACCATAATTAGTGTCTCGTGAATTTGAGTTGTTTGATCTGCAAAGCAATTTGCATTTCCCTTAAAATCTTCCACGTTCATTGGTGGCATTAACTTTTGACTTCATGTGCTATATATTGCTTAGTGGTATAAAGATAGAATTTTGACTAGTAATTAACCTTTGCCAATAGTGTAACCAATGATCATATACTTTGACTCAATCTTAATGCTGAGATATTATTTTAGGCTTAATATTGTTTGAGTGACATATTGTTATTAATATTCTTCAATCTTATTCAAATTCGTTGGCTCTTGTTTGAGCTGCATATTCACATTTTAAAAAAAAAAAAATCTTTTAATTTAGGTTGATTTAGAAAGTTATACCTTAGCCAATTACTCATATAACCGTTTCTTCTTTTAATTTTGGTCCTACATAATAATTGTTGTAATTGACAAGTGAGTTAATACTAGGATCAAATTGATTTTGACCAATAAATATTCATTGCCGTTATTGGGTAACTCATGTTGATTTGTTTTGATTCAATACATTAATACTAGAAATTTATTTTCCTTGAATTATTTGAGTGGTATATTGATTTTAGAATTTTGAATCTCTTCCATAATTGATTACTCCTTTTGAGTAGTAGAATAATTGAGTGGTACATCATATTGCATTCTAGTCATACTTGAGTTTATTTTATACAAAACAATATTGTAAGTTGACATTCGTAAGATCAAGTTTGCATATTACGTCGCCATAATAATTCTCATTTAATAAAATAAAAAAAAAACTTTGCTCGTCTNGATCTCGAGCCATTTAACATGAACTTAGACAATATAAGTTTTACGAATCCCACCTCACAATCGATTTCAATTCTTCCTATGATCAATTTTGCATATGCTAATAATGATTGGTGGTTAGATTCTAGTGCTAATATACACGTGTGTTTTGATCGCTCTTATTTTTCTACTTATCAAATCTCTAGTGGGGGTAGTGTGACTTTAGAAGATAATTCAGCTATAGAAGTAGCTGGTATTGGACGTGTTGATTTAAGAATGACTTCCGACAAAATTTTATCTATAATGTTCGTCATGTTCCTAGTGTTATAAGAAACTTAGTTAGTGGGTCATCTCTTATTCAACAAGGTTACAGAATTGTCTTAGAATCTAATAAAGTTGTAACTAGCAAAGGAAATACTTTTATTGGTAAAGGTTATGTGTATGAAGGTCTATTTAACCTTAATGTACTCAATGCTTCTAATAGTGATTCTAGTTTAATTTTACTTAATGTTGAGTCTAGTAATGTATGGCATGGAAGGTTGGGTCATGTAAACCTTGGTAAGATTAAAAGGCTAATGGACTTAGAACTTATTCCTAAAACAAGTGTGGATTTTAAATGTAAATGTGAAGTGTGTGTGCAAGCTAAACAATCTAAAAAACCTTTTAAACTTGTTATTAGAAATTCGGGAATTTTAGACTTGGTACATAGTGATGTGTGATTCCAATAGACCTCCAACTAGAGGTGGTAGTAAATATTTTTTGACATTTATAGATGATTGCTCAAAATTTTGTTATGTTTATTTGTTAAAGACTAAAGATGAGTTTGATAAGTTTAAAATCTATAAAGTCGAGGTAGAAAATCAAAAAGAAAAGAAGATTAAAATTTTAAGGTCTGATCGTAGAGGAGAGTACTACTTAAATGAATTGACTAATTTTTGTGAATAACATGGTGTAGTTTATAAAGTTTCACCTCCTTATACACCTCAATCAAATGGTGTAGCGGAAAGGAAAAATCGTACTTTATTAGATATGATTAATTCTATGCTGATTAGTTCTGGTGTGCCTGAAAATTTATGGGGTGAAGCTGCATTATCTGCATGTTTTATTTTGAATCGTGTGCCTGTTAGATACAACAACAAAACTCCCTATGAATTATGGAAAAATAGGTCACCTAATTTGAATTACTTACAAGTGTGGGGGTGTTTAGCCAAGGTTTTAATTCCCGAACCAAAAAGAAAGAAAATAGGCCCTAAAACAATAGATTCTATTCTTATTGGGTATAGTCTTAATAGTAACACTTATAGATTTTTAGTTGTTAAATCCGAAGTTAGTGACATTGCTAACAACACTTTGATTGAAGTTAGAGATGCCACTTTTTTTGAAGATATTTTTCCTTTTAAACCTAGTGTTCCATACCAACTTGTTAGTGAACAACCTTCAACCTCTAGTGCACCTTCTAGTAGTATTTCAAAACCTAATGAGCCGGAACCACCTATAGAGCCTAGGAGGAGTAAGAGAGCAAGATTTGAGAACAACTTTGGAGATGAGTTTTACATGTTTCTAGTAGAGGGTGAACCTACTACTTATAAAGAAGCTATGACATCTATAGATGCACCTTTTTGGAAAGAAGTTATTGATAGTGAAATGAATTCTATTTTGCAAAATAATACTTGGGTGCTTACAGATTTACCACCGGGTTGTACGGCAATAGGATGTAAAAATAATACTTTTATATGGCAACTTCAATAAAAATGAAGTGGAAATTTACAGTGAAGATTGGCATAACAAAAACATCATCGAGGAAGTGTAAATCCCTTTGAATTTGGGCTTGAACCATAGACATTGTATCACCTTTTTAAATCTACTTTAGGAATTTTGCTCGTAGACATAAAATTTCAATAGGTAAACCAATGTATAGACTTCCCAAATCGTATTAATAGTAGTTTATTTCAATATATGTAAACTCTTTTCGCAAATTCTCATAAGTGTCAGACTTTTGCGAAAGTCCAGACTCTTATGAGATAGGGGACCCACGTGCTTTCCTTTTTTTTTTTTTGCCAATCAAAAGATGATATTATTGATTATCAAAATAGGCTTGAAAGTACGAAAGTCATTACAACCCCTCAAAACAGCTTGATTGTATGGTAGCATCAGTGGGAGGGGGGGGTTCACCTTCTAGGAAAGGTTTCCCTCCTCTCACCTGCATCATGTGCTCAGCCAAGTAAACAAAGAAATTCAAGTAGATCTATAATGAGATGAAGCCAATATAAACACTAGTGCTCTTTTTGCCCTGGGCTCTAACACAAATGGAGTACATAATCTGCTTCAACAGAACAGGTGCAGCTGTAGCCTTGTTCTTGAACACTCTGTTGTTCTCTCTAACCAAAGATGATATACAAGCTCAGTAAATCCTAGCTTGAGCACAACAGCTTTAGGTGTCTTGCTCTTGGTGCATTTTGTGGCCCAAGAAACTCTTTGGGCCCAAGTCAAATGTGATATATTGTCATACTGTAACCACTGTAATAGTGCTGCCCACAACTCCTGGGTATACCTGCAGCCCACCAATAATATATGGTCCATGTCTTCATTAGCAACTATACAGAGGGGGTAGAGAGGGTCACATGCTGTCCTTTTGTCTCTTTGTTCGATAACAATAGTGTGATGTTAGCTCGTTTACTTCGTTTTTAGGTAAGCTTTTATTTATTTATTTATTTATTTTTCTCATTTCGACTCCCCATGTTGTAGCACATTTATTTGTTTTTTTTTTTGAAAATTAATACTAATTTTGACTACATAAAGGAATCCCCTTTTCTAAAACTAATATCGTTGCCTAAATAAAAAAATAAAACTAGTACTTTCTTTTGTTTCAACTAATACTGTTGATATTAAACCTTTATTTGTTATTTTTTTCTTTTTTTTTTCAAAACTAATACTAATTTTGATTATGTAAAGCAATCCCTTTTTCCAAAACTAATATCGTTGCCTAAATAAAAATAAAAAATAAAACTAGTACTTTCCTCTGTTCCAACTAATACTGTTGATATTAAACGTGCTTATTTTTGAAACTAATACTTTTGCCTCTACAAGTTTCACATTTGGTTTTATAAATGATTCTTTAGTATTTAATTAAACTAATACTTTTCAAGGTTCAAACTAGTACTTCTACTATAAAAACTAGGTGTAATACTTAATCTATTAAAACTAATAATTCTAAAAATTATACAAATACTTATTTTATTCGATATTATGTGATTTTAACAAATATTTTTCCGTAACTAATACAATTACTATCCCAGTGCCAAAGATTAAAAGTATAAGCTAAAAGTGAGGGTTTATAGACGCTGAGCAAAGGCCTTGAGGAAATGAACATCTTGAGAGGTAATGGCGGAAACATTATTGAACCCTAAGATTACCAGAAGCCAAGCAAAAGACAAAAGGGGTGAAGAGAGAGAAAATGGACTCCTTACAACCTTATAGAGATCCCGACCTCGTTGTTGATGATGGCGGCAACGACACGTGGTTGACCTTGGAGGAGGAGCCGTCTCCATTGATGACGACAACAAGGATCTCGGAGCAAATTGGAGGAGACATGAAAGAGAAAGAGGTGGAGATCGGGAGCGGAAGCAACAATGGTAGCAACGGGGGCGGTTGCGATGATGTTGAAGAGGAGAAAGAAAGCGGTGGTGCGAGGTTGTTTGGGGGGAG